>ML837953.1:17668-33666 GCA_009831015.1 Picea engelmannii | reverse complement strand
TTTACCTTTTTTCCTGTCCATTCCTCCTCTAGAATTCTACCATCTAAAGCGCTTGAAGGTCTTCTGTTTATTAAGTAAACAACAGTATCTACAACGTCTTCCCAAAACTGTAAGGGCAAACTAGCATGCAATCTCATACTCCTTGCACGCTCCATGATTGTCCTATTCATCCTTTCTGACACACCATTTTCTTGTGGTGTTCTTGGAATTGTCTTCTCTCTACGAATCCCATGGTATGAACAGTAATCATCAAACTCCTTGCTGCAGTATTCACCTCCATTATCTGATCTGAGACACTTCACCTTTTTTCCAGTCACATTCTCAACCAAAGGTTTCCATTTCTTAAAAGTATCAAAAACATCAGATTTTTTTCGAATACAATAAACCCAAGTTTTTCTAGTTACATCATCAATAAAAGTAATATAATAATGAGATCCACCAAGAGATGATACCTGAGTTGGTCCCCATACATCTGTATGCACAAGCTCTAACCTTTCACTCTTATTTTCTTTTCCGACTCTGAGAAATCTGACTCTCTTCTATTTTCCATAAACACAATGTCACAGAAGTCCAAATCAATTTGTTTAAGATCTGGAAAAAAAATTCTTTTGTGAAGTATTTGCATCCCCTTCTCACTCATGTGTCCAAGCCTATGATGCCACAGTGTTGTATCCACTCCTATAGAAGCTAAAGAGATAGAAGAGTCGGTATTACCAGTACATAAATACAATGTACCTACCTTCTCTCCTTTCACTATCACCAATGATCCTTTGATGACCTTCCACGTCTTATCTATAAATATGGATATACAACCTTCACTTGCCAATTGCCCTATTGAAATTAGATTTTTCCTTAAATCTGGAACATGTCTTACCTCTTTCAACAACCATTGGTTTCCATTGCGTTGCTTTATTTTTACCTTTCTCATTCCAACAATTTTGCATGGTGCATCGTCACCCAAATGAACCTGTCCAAAATCACCTTGAACATAATCTAGAAAATGTTTCCTATGGGGTGTGGCATGAAATGAATCCCCTGAATCTACTACCCAAGACTCAGAAATATTATCTACAAAAAAAATCAAAGCATCTTGTAACACATCACCTGTTACATTTTCTTCCTGATTTATCTCATGTTGTCCATCTCTTTGTTTCTTTGGAGCTCTGCAGTCTTTCTTCAGATGTCTTTTCTTCCCACAATTCCAGCACTCTATCTTTCCAAGTCTAGATTTGGATCTACCCTTCCTAGAATTCCCACGGTTCCCAAAACCCTTTCCCCTATCCTTTTGTCTTCCCCTGCTCTCCATGTTCAACGCATTTCCTGATGTCTCACATGTGCTTTTCCGTCGCATTTCCTCACTAAGGATAACACCAACAACATCATCAAATTTTAAAATATTTGAATCAGAGACAGAGTTACTTACAGCCATGACCAAGCCATTCCAGCTTTATGGAAATGAACACAAGATTAGAAGAGCCCTGACCTCATCATCAAAGTCTACTTTTACAGAACTTAGTTGATTAGTAACCGTATTAAAATCATTTAAATGATCTGCAATAGACCCACCTTCCGACATCTTCATATTAAATAATCTCTTCATTAGAAATACCTTATTGGACGCCGAGGGTTTTTCATACATTTTGGCCAATGCGTCCATCAAACCCTTCGTTGTCTTTTCTTTGGAAATATTGAAAGCCACCGACGTTGCCAGGCTCAGCCGTATCGTTCCTAGAGCCTTTCTGTCAAGAATCTCCCATTCTTCGTCCTTCGTAGCCACCGACTTCTTTGTTATTCTGCCCAATGGTAGGAATAGATCCTTCTGATATAAATAGTCTTCCATCTGCATCTTCCATAACTGGTAGTTTTGGCCGTTAAATTTCTCGACCCTAAACTTTCCATCTTTCGACATTGCTCCCACTCGAACTAGGAACCCTCTTTTCCTGCGAGTTACCTTTCGCTCTGATACCGGTTGCTAGAAAAACAGGATCGTGGAGAAATAAAATAAATCAAATGCAGAAACAAAACACATAAGATACACAATACAATAGAGACACAGATTTATGTGGTTCACCCAATGTGGGCTATGTCCACCAGAGAAATTGCCAGGTCCTTCCTTTATTATTATCTAGCATATGAAGGGATACAACCTACATCAAACTCGTTGTAACTTCCTCTTCTTTATCTCATAGTCTCATGTCTCATAATACAATATTTGCCATCAACCATAGCCGCAATACATTTCCCTCATAAAAGAGGGTTTCCTTCTAGGGAAAAAACCCATAACATAATCTCTATCGTTAGATCTGCGACCTTATAATGAACAGTCCAGATTTACAACGAAATTACAATATATATTTACAAGGCAATTTTTCCTTCAGGGGCCCGCTTGCCCCCAGACCCCCCAGCCAGGGGAATATCCCCCCCAGACCTCGCAGAGGGGGTACCCCCCCTCTGTACTCCCCCACGTGGAAGAGTGTACATACTTATGTGGTGTAAATACTTCATGGGGTATAAAAACAACTGAAAGTAAAAGACCTCTGAATCAGGAAGATAATCAAGCTCCACAACCAACACCTACCAACGCTACAAGAAGACATCAGGCTAGAGAACCAATCCCATGGCAACATCGGCACGATGCAGAGCAAGATCAGGCTGGCAAGGTAGAAATTGGACATCATGTTTGTCTTCCATTAGGATGGATGGATGGTCATACTTGGCACCAGTTGGCTACAATGCTTAGCCGATCATATTGTATGGTTTCTTCTCGTGTTTCGAGGGTGAAACATGTGAAGGGGGATGGAATGTAGTATACCTAGGGAGGTAATATGGGGTACCTAGGGAGGTACCCAATGGGAATTTGATTATGTATTATTAGTGGAAGACATTTAATATATGAGAATGTGGTCATTCAATGTAAGGTGGACTAGGTCCACTATATTAATAAAGGCTCAGTATGGTAGTTAAATGTAATAAATGTGAGAAGGCTCTCTAGAAGGTTCCTAGGAGATAGATAGAGCTATATAAAGAAGTATAAGCAATGTAATGAAGAATAATGAAGAATATTTTGAATGTATCAAGCATTGTTTGAGGAGTGGTATCCTTCCTTAAGGATTAATATATGTTGTTACCCTACCTGAAGGGTTTTGACTATTTCTTGTGTTCAGTATTTGGTGAATGGTTTGGATTATTCTTGTTGATATTGTGGGTTTATTTTGAGATTTATCAACAGATTGATTTAGGTACTTAATATAAGTACAAGTATCTGGTACAATATCATTATGGTTGGAGTCAGGAGAAGTGATAAGGGTGTCAAATATGTTATGTGTGCCAAAACTCGGGAGGGATTTTCTCTCAGTCTCGGAGATTGAGAACAAGGGCTCCCATATATTGTTTTGAGATGGACATGTGTTGTTTTTTTCTAGACGATCTAGCTTCAGATCAGTGGTGGTTCTTGGATTTAGAGAGGGAAACCTATATAGGTTGAGGGGCTAGCTTATGTGAGTGAGGATCAGGTATCAGAGAGACAAATGAGGAGGATCAGGTAGCTCCACAAGTGGTGAGGCAGATAGCTCCACAAGTGGTGAGGCAGGTAGCTCCACCAATAGCATAGGTTTAGAGGGAGCATATAGCTCCACCAGTAATACAGGATCTAAGGGAGACAGAGTTTAAAGGGAGTCATCCCTCAGGATCCTGTAGGGAGGAGAAACCTCCCAGGACTGTTCAAAGGAAGTTGGACTTCATAGGGAGTCAACATGCTCAGAGGGAGCATAACTCATCCAGAGGAAGTATACCTACTGGTACAAGTGGAAGAGAGGAATCTTCTAAGTAGGTGTCATGGGTTGAGGAGGCCAGAAAATAGGCTTCTAAGAGCAATGTATACTCGAAGGAGAACCCATTTGTTACAACATGATTTGCTTCAGTGACTGAGGGAGTAGTCAATTAGGAGGACTGGAAAGTAGATTTTTCTTCAGTGACTGAGGATGTAGCCAATCAGGAGGAATGGAGAGCGGGATTTGTTTCTGTGACCAAGAATGCCTCCAATCAAGAGGATTGGAGAGAAGGATTTTCTCCAGTGACTGAGGACGAAACCAATCAGGAGGATTGGAGAGCAGGATTATCTTCGGTGAAAGAGGGAGCAACTAATCATGAGGATTGGAGTGCAATTGTAGTAGTAGATGTAGTGCAGGATACAGAGTCACTTCCAGTGTGGGAGATAGAGGTACATCAATATGTTTCAAGATGGAATACCTCCCTCTCTAAGAGGGAGTGTTGAATCTTTTGTAGCTTCAGAAAGTATTTCCACAAGAGGTCAAGGCATCAGGCATGTGGAAATATTTGTTGGCACCATATCAACCTTTCATTTTAGTGAAAATGACCTTGGAATAAGGTTAGGGCCTCATGGGAAAGTTGTTGGGATTTGTGGGCTTGTGTTAGGGTTTCACACCCACAAAGAGGAATAAAATATTCCAATTAATTGTTGAGTTTAGGAGGGGTTCCTAAACTCACTCATTAGACTCCTATATAAGGAGAGGAGAGATTGTGATAAATCTCATTGTCATTATGGAGTTAACATAAGTGAGAGTGCACTTGTGCTGGGAACTTGGAAATTTCAGCAAGGGAAATTATGCAATTGTGGCAATCTGGCCTAGGGTTCTTGGTGATTTTCTATTTATGTTTTTTAGCCAAGGAAGGCTTCTGATTTCGGCCACATGTGTAAGGAGGAGAGAGAATCAAGGTTGTACGTGGGAATAAGGTACAACTACACATGTGAACATGATGCATGTGTGAGAAGTTTGCACATTCCGCATGTGTGAGAGAAATAATAAGGAAAAGGGTCGCATGTGTGAGGGAAGAAGGAAAGGCACACGTGTGATTTTATGGGGAAATTTGAGGCCACACGTGCGATATTTTTCTGGGAATATTTCAGCCATTTGTACCACTAACGTCAGCAGTCCGTACAGGAGGCAACTGTAGCAGATTTGCAGGCAAAGGATTTTCTGGGTGTTTTGCTGAGGTTGGGTTGCTGATTTTTTGAATTGGCGAGGACAGGTTTTGTCCTCTATTTGGTAATTTTTTTGGTTGCAAGAAGTCTAGTTTTTCCTTCAGAAAAATTTATGAAATTGACAGTTACAGAATATAAAATTTGTGTCTCGTGTTTGTTGATGATTCATCTCTAATCTTGATTGTTTCTACTACTATATTTTTAAGTCAATAATTTCAGTGTAAAATTGTTCAGTGATAACAAGCTCGGGTTTATTGTTTGCTCACTAGGAAGCAATTTTCAGATCTGAAATTAGTCACATAGAATTGCATGTGAAAAATTACATTAAAAGGTTTACAGAATTGGATATTGGGCTCATATGTTCTGAGGAGTGTGTTGGTTGCAATGTGATGGTGGTAGTACATTATTTTTCGATGGTGGATATAGATTCATAGTGGCATTGAATCTAAGAGGAAATGAGAATGAATAGAGTTGCAAAATATTATAGTAGTGGAAGATAAAGGCACATGTGGTGTGTGTCAGATGTAGCAAAGAAAATGAGGAAGTGAAGATGGAATTCTTTGTTTTACCTTAATATGATATTTGTTTGTTTGTAGAAAGAATGAAATTTTCAATTGTAGATGAAAGAGAATTTATTTGGATGAGAATTATTTATGAATATCAATTGAAGAAGATGCAATAGAAAGATGATGTGCAAGAAAGGGAATTTGCAAAGACTACATCAATTTTAAATCATAAAGGATGCATAATTAGAATTCAAAGAGAATGAAAACACTTGAAGAGAAAGTCTAAATAGAAGAATATTCCATGAAGGTGAGTGACTTGGGAGGAAACATGAGTGTAGATGTTGAGTTGAAGATAGATGCAATTGTAGTCTTGAAGAAAGAGGAAGCTATTGATGATGTCACTGAAAAGGAAGGAAATAAGATTACAAATATGTTGGAGGAAGAAGACATGTTGTGGAAGAGTATTAGAAGGATTAAAGGCTACTGAAAGAAAATGTGTTGATAACCCCGAGTGTAAAGGTGTCGCGTGAAGAAGAAAGGATATCGAAGGTATGTCTTTGATGATTTTAATTTATGAAGAATTTGAATACATTGATAGAATCAACAATTGAGGTAGTCTTTGTGTGACTGTGGATTTAGTCAAGAGAAGTGTAACACGTGAGAATGTGACTCCATGTTGTGTGGTTTCAAGCATGAATGATTGGTTGCACCGAAGGAACTTTCTACACTACATGAAAAGGGGCAATGGAATGTCTCGAATGCGATGTGACTCAATTCAATTCATGCAAGTGATGCATGGTTGAGAAGAACCTCACTAGTGCTTATGGTAATGAAGAAAGAGAGATAGAGATGGAAACCATACCAAAAGGTGAGTTGTAGTAGAAATGATATGGAAATAAAAGATTTCCATGATAAGAGTGTTATTGTGTTATTGTAGCATTAGTGAGTTGTCTTTTTTGTTTCTATTTTTAATATTTTTTTATAATTTCATTTATTTAATAAGTTTTTTTTTTAATTAATCATTTTAAATCTGTTTTAATTTGTTTATATTAATTTTTATTTTAGTTTTTAGTTTTTCTTTGAAAAAACAAGTTTTTTTTTTTTTTTTAAGGTATTTTTTTTTAAATTAAAAGGAGGTTGATGGTGGAGTAGGAGTGAGTGGGATGATTTTGATTGCAACAATGGTGATTTTTTAGGCCATAGATTCAACAATATTGCATTTTTAAGTTTGAAATAAAAATGGCACTACTACTAACATCTATTTTTTTATTCAATGGTTGATTTTAAGATTTTGGTTGTAATGGTAGCGGTTGTTAAGGCCATGGTTTCAAACAAGTAGTAATTTTAACTCTTCAAAAAACAAAAAGAAGCTATTCATAAAACTGTTTTTTGATTTGAGGGTTGATTTTAAGATTTTGGTTGCAAATGCATTGATTGTTAAGGCCATGGTTTTAAATAAGTTATAATTTTAACCTAAAAAAGATAAAGAGGAGCTACTGGTAGAACCACTTTCTGATTCAAGGATTGATTTTAAGGATTTTGTTAGCAACATTACAAGCCATGGTTATAAAATGTTGTAATTTAAACCTCAATAAAAAAAAGGATGCCATTAGTGTAACCACTTTTCAATTCATGGGTTGATTTTAGTATTTTCGATGCAAAAATATGAGTTCTAGAGTTCTCATTTTGAGGTCACAATTGTCATTAAGTTGGTAACTATGTTTATAGTGAAGTTTCCATAGCATACCGTCACTATCATCCTTCTACTCACAAAGTAATTGAACATAGAGATGGTGTCTTTGATGAACTTCTTACTTATGGTCCACCGGGGTCTTTTCTACCACTTACAAATGATTCTGAAAATGTTTCAATGGATCACTCTTTTTCATACCCTGGTGATAATCCTCACCTTATGAGAGCCTCCTCAAGCACTTATTTTACAGTGACTAGGGAGATAAATATGATGACAAGGACCTTATTGATGACTCATCAAGATGTAGAAGTCTCTTCTTCTATGCAAAATGCTCCATCCATCATTCCTCTTCTAGTAGCCTAACACTTCATAATGTTGAATACAACCTCTCAACTCTTTCTTCTCTCGCCAAGTCAAGGCCTATAACATAGTTACTAACTTGACGAGAACTTTCCAGAGATCTCATTTTCTTAAAGGATACATTTAGTGGCTACTTTTACCCCCATTTTGAAAAGTGGTGTTATTAGTAGCACCTTTTTTTCAAGGTTAAAATTACCACCTTTTGCAACCAGGCCTCAACAACTTTGTAATGTTGTCGACAAAAACCTTCAAATCATCCTTCAAATCGAAAGAAAGTACTAACAATATCACCTTCTTCTTTTTTTTCGAAGTTAAAACTACAATTTTGAAAACTTTGAATCTAACAACCAATACCATTGCAACCAAAATCTTAGAATCAACCCCCAAATAAAAAAGTGTTTCTCCCTGTTATCCCCATTTCGTGGGATAACTAAGGAGATGATGTCTCGAGGCCCACAGGTTGTAGATATGGAGTGTCGAGAGAACAAATGACTAAAGTGTCTACTTGCACATACGAAAACCCACTCTATCACCACATTTTGATCCATCGTCAGCACATCCACCACACCAGCCAACTTCTAGAAGGAATATGGGTCTTTCTCCATGCGGTACAAGTCAGGTATTGTGGCAAGTAATCACCCTAATATTTAAGGCATTCAAGCATGTTGTATTTAAGCTACTTTTGATTATAGAACACTTGCTTGGACATTATGCTTTTGACCTTGTTTCACTTTGGTGAGTGTCATATATTTCCTAGTGAATGGCCAACCTTTGGGGAAGGTTTGAAACTGGGGTTCCCTTGAGGGGTTATCATACCATTCCCGACCATACACACCACTTTCTTCTTATCACAATTCCATCATGTTTCCCTCTTCTAGGCCCTTTGAATTTAGTGACCCAAGAAGGGCATGTACCTCATTTAATGGGAAGAAGGGGCTGAAGGCCTAGAGGGATTTTTTTTTCTAAAAAGATAAAAGCCTAGATATTAACCTTCCAAATGCGTTTCCTAGGAATCCCCAAGAAATCAATGAAACACTTCTCTGTAAGAAAAGGGATCCTACAAAATTGAATGATAATGAAATATTAGGGGGTTAGTTGGAGGATAGGAGGTCTCATCACGAGCCAACCTATCATGATCATGGGTATTTAGTGGTATGACATTACCATCATCTGGTCACCAAGCTAGGGTAGTGGTTCTTAGTTGCACAACTAAGAGAAAGGGGGTCTCATCATGAGCCAACCTTCTCAATTCCGGGAGGTATTTGTGAATGACATTGTCATTATCTGGACACCATGCCAGGACAATGTCCTTCAACTCGTTCCTTAAAACATGAAATAAATAATAAATGGCAAGAAGATGGGCTTGGAAAAAGTGCATCACAAACGAAGGTGCCACACACCCTCTACAAAGACACCCATGAATGAGATAATATGAACCCTTGTATGTCATGAAAATCATCAGCCTATGAAGTCTGAACCCCTTCCACCTCATCATCCACTACATGACCTTGAAAGGCCATCCTTGGGAGCATCCCCTACTTGAGGGTCTTGGTCTACCTAATAGGATCTTTATGACACCCCTCCCATACTTAAACTTGGTCAATTGTATAGGGTTTTGAGCTTTTGTTTAATTTGATAAGGTAGTTTTGATACACATGTTTAGGTTCCTTTCTTATTAGACATGGTTTATACTTGTCATGATATCTTTGAATTGAGATCTTTGGAGGGCATACCCTTTTGTTTTGTAGTACCTTGCTTTGTAGTCAGTTTTAGGAGAACAAGCCTAGCTTGGGCTTCCATGGGGAAAGGATCCCACAAGTTGGATGTGGTAGGCCCTCACACTGGATCATAGAGAGATGCCTTTGGAGGCTTACTTGACATCATGGAGGATCTTATCCATCCCCTAGCACCCAAACGATTTTCCTAGGAGAAGAAAAACATCACCTTTGAAGGTTGACATCATGCTTGAGGGGGTTTGATGATGATGGAGTGATTGCACATTAACACTTGGCATGTTTTCACTAGATGAGGCATGGAGAATGGTTAGCACATGATGAGGAAGCTCAAAGAGCCCCAATGACTTCCACATCTTCTCCAACGACTTGCTCAAGTGCCAAAACGTCCCCTAAAGGGGTGACATCATCTTATTCTAGGGTTTCCTTTGTATAAAAGTGAATTTTAAGATGAATTTTTTAATATTATTTTGATGCAAAGGGTAAGATAAGGGTTGTTGACCCCTTATATTATGTTTTACCCTTGCTAAGTGGACAATCTATGTGATAGGAATTTTGTATAAATAGAGATCATGAAATCTCATTTTGAATCATAACTCTCCCATTGTGAGGAGCTAAGGACAGGAATTTTTGCTACCCTTGAGGATTTTTGTTATCTTATGCTATGGTATGGTGTTTCTTTGGTTATGGACTTGATGATGATGATTCACTAGCTCTTGGAGGTCATTTTCTATCTATTGTGGTGGTTATCTTGGCATGCTATGGTTTATCTTGTTGCTATTGGATTGGTAAGACATTTTAATTATTGTTATCATTTGTAATTAAAGCTCAAGGTTATTTTTTCTAAAGCTACATAGGGAGTATAAGTGCATACACCCCTACCTTAGCTCCACCCTAATTTTAAGAATAGAATTATTGTTTGCAAGGGTTTTCTAAGGAAGTATAAGGATATACACCCCTTAGTTTTAAACCCTGGCTAGGTTACTTGCCTTAGGGAATAAGATCATTTATACCCCCAAGGCGGTAGTAGATTTAGCTCTTTTATTTTGACCCAATTAACCCATATTCAAAGGCACTAGTCATTGCATTGGAGAAATAAAATGTTGCATTAGTAAACGTGAAAAGTTGATGTTTTGAAGTTCTCTTACTTAGACATTGTTCCTTGAGCCCTAGGTTATCTTGCCTCATTGAGGCATCCTCTTTCACCCAATATAACTTAATGTTGTTAAAAAACTAACGTACAACCATTAGGTCTGCATAAATCTAACCCTCTAACCCTAGATAACACCTAAACTAACCCTAGGGATTGGCTATAACTTTGCCCTAACAAACTATTAACCCTAGCGCACTTTTTGAGATAGTTTGAAGTGATTTTAATTGGCTTATTTTTATGTTATAAGGCTTGGTTTGCTACAACCATAAGGCTGATAAATATCATTGCAATAAGATTTTTGTGACAGCCTTTCTTTTGTGCTAAATTCTTGCTCTATCATTTTTGAGTTAAACCAATCTTTACTAGCTTGTCTCCTGCTTATTCAATTAGACTTTTAGCACTTATTTTGCAGCTCCTATTATATTTTATGTGCTGATATATATCATTTATTGTTGTTGAAATTAGAGACAACAATAATAACTTACTTTTCCACCTAACATAATGCAGTGTATACTTGGTTTTCATTGTGTCTCGGGTAGGTTTTCTTCTCACAACAAATTACTCAAAGAATTGGCAACTATAAACCTTTCCCAAGACTCATTTCCAAGTTCCCTCTACCATTTAGAATTTACCTTTATGGGCATCCATCCATAAATCTCATTTTTCATCTCAATTCCCCCTAGGGTCACTGAGATCCCCCCCTTGGGGTGATTACCTCACCTCTAAAGTGACTAGAACACCTACCTAAGGTGCCAATGGGTAGGTTCTCTCTAAGTTGTCACCAATTGGTGGTTGGTTCAGGATTTTCCCAACCTACAACTTGTCGATAACATTTTGGCGCCGTTTCTAGGGAGGATTTTGAATCCTCTTCCAAACCCTAAAGACACTTTGGAAAGATATCCCAAAGCCTCTTCCCTAGTTTTCCTGGCGACTCCACCTTCCCATAACCCATTATTTCCTTTTTTTGCCTTTCCATCATTTGATGAGCCTTGATCTCATCTGGCGACTCCATTGAGGTATTACCCTAAGTAATGGAAACATGACTTTGTGGCACTTTCATGAAGCATACAAGGCCTTGGATATCGAAGATATTGATGGATATCCAAACAAGTGCCCAAAAAATCAATTCGATCTCCTCCCAAAGTTCCATAGTAATCCATTGTCATTCATAGCACACATTGTTGAGTTTACCAGATGCATCCGCATTTTGAGTTCACAAGATGATGATGTATGCCTGCGGTTTTTCTTGTTGTCCTTGGGAAGTAAACAAAGGGATTGGATCAAGCATTCTTGCAAGCCAAGAAGTATATCTTCTTTGACAACCTCATCAGAGATTTCCTTAAATGTTGGGGACCAGAAGCTCAAATTATTGAGGATACAATTCAGGACTTGGAGGATTCTTTTTCGAGAGAAAGTTTTGACCTCGATCCTATTGAATGATTGAGAGGAACACTTCTTCTATAGTTTTTTGAAACACCAATTTAAAGACAAGAAGTTGACAATAGTAATGAGGAAAGTTTTGAGTGCCTCAAGTGAAGAACAAATGAACATTACGAGTTTTATAAACAACTGATGAAACTTTGTCCTAACAAGGACTTTCTAGTTAAGTTTTGTCAACAGAGAGAAGAAGAGTATGGCATGATCCTCGACAATTATGAGGAAATTCCTACCCTAAACTCATCCTAGGAAGTGGCCATTGCATATTTTGGAACAAATTCATTATACGATGTTGTGACCAAGAAGTATGGGTACCATAAAAACTTCCCAAATGACAATGAACCTCTCTCCATGCCCGAGGAAGTCTACAAACTCGTTATAGATCAAGATTATAATGGTGAGTTCTTTGATATTAGTGAAGATGACAAAGACTTGGTCGAAGAATGTATTCGTGAATAAAGTTTTCAAGGAAATCTAAATGATGAAAACCCTGATGAAGTACAATATCCAGATGAGGATACATTAGTATATATGCTCTTGCTTGACGAAGATGATATCATTCATCCTTTTTCTCCTCCTACATCGTTGATTTACACATCGATGATTTCATACATGTTGGGAGACATAGATGGGATTTTGGTCATTTTGTTTTCGATAGAGACTTCGTTTATGATATTGAAGGTAGATCTTAAGCAAAAGGGATTAATATGTCATCATCAGAGGATTGGTATTCATGCATATACGATTCATATGTTTGGAATCCTAGTGATGATATGGTTATATATTTGTTTTTTTCATTCAAAGATGACTTGTCGCAATGTTCTTAGGGTGATCTTCAGTCATCCAAGATACATACCCTTTTGAGGATGCATATTTTTTCTATGAGGTTTTTTAGCCATTGTGCTCATATTTTGATAGACATGAGGTTGTGTCCAACCCAAAGTAGTCCAAGGTCCACACTACCAAACGAAAGTACTTTCATGTTGATATTTTGGGCGAATATTTGCAAACAAAGAAGTGACATTTCCTAAGTCCAAGGAAGGAGTTTTCCTCTAGACATAAGGTTGTGCCTTACCCCATTTACCCTTGTATGGGAAAACAACATGTTTTCTCGGGATCTCTTATCCTTTCTTAGACTTCAGGGAGCAATGATTTTCTGAGTGAAGATGAAGACGAGTTGTCCTTTACATATGGTAACCCTCTCCATAGATGGATTGATCAGGCTTGTGGATACACTTTCAGGCGGGATGATCGGGCTAATGGTTTCTCTTTCCAGCATGATTTTCTCCCTCCCACCCATCTCCATGAGTTTTATTTCATGATCGATTATATGTGTATTTATATTCATGATTATTATGTGCTTGACTTATCTTTGTTGTATTACATGATTAAGCATAGGGGGAGATACTTTGATGAGATGACCAGTTGTTTGCACTGGTTGTATGACTTCACCTGACATCACCTATCATTTGATATTTAGGGCCCTAAGGTCCCCAGGTAAGTAGGTAAGTCATCTTTCTTTCCTTGCATTTTCATCTTGATTTCTCATATTAGTTTAGATGCATTTCATATTTCATTTTTCTCTACTTGTATATTGATTTCGTGCTTAATTTAGATTTTTTTGAAAAAATGCTAAAATTTTCTTTTCTAGATTAGTTTTCGTTTGGATTTTGATATATATGGACTAAGGGTGATAGAATCGCCCTAGATTTTACGGTTTTCTATTTCAGTGTAGGCACAGGTCTACCAGAAGATGTTGTGATTCTCATGCACTCTACGATGAGCACATGTCCCCAAGTAGGATCCAAATGTTATCCCCATTTTGTGGGATAACTAAGGAGATGATGTATCGAGGCCCTCAGGTTGTAGATATGTGGTATTGAGAGACCACATGACTAGTAGTGTCCACTCGCACATACAAAATCTCTCTCTATCACCACACTCTGATCCATTGTCATCACATCCACCACACCAGCCAACTCGTGGAAGGAAGATGCGTCTTGCTCCATGTCGTACAAGTCAGGTATTGTGGCAGGTAATCACCCTAATATTTAAGGCATTCAAGCATGTTGTATTTAAGATAATTTTGATTATAGAACACATGCTTGGATATTATTCTTTTGACTTTGTTTCACTTTGGTGAGTGTCATATATTTCCTAGTGAGTGGCCAACCTTTGGGGAAGGTTTGAAACTAGGGGTCCCTTGAGGGGTTATCGTACCATTCCTGACCATATATACCACTTTTTTCTCATCACATTTTTATCATGTTTCCCTCTTCTAATCCCTTTGACTTTAGTGACCCAAGAAGGGCATGTACCTTATTTCATGTGAAGAAGGGATTGAAGGACCAGAGGGATTGTTGTTGGCTAAAAAGATAAAATCCTAGATACTAACCTTCTAGATGCTTCGCCCAAGGATCCCCAAGAAAGAAATGAAACACTTCTCTGTAAGAACATGGGGACCAACAAAATTGAATGATAATGAATACTTAGCAGGTTAACTAGAGGATGGGAGGTCTCATCACAAGCCAACCTATCATGATCATGGGTATTTAGTGGCATGACATTACCATCATATGGTCACCAAGACAGGGTAGTGGTTCTCAGTTGCACAATTGAGAGAAAGGGAGTCTCATCATGATTCAACCTTCTCTTTTCCGTGAGGTATATGTGAATGACACTATCATTATCTGGACACCATGCCAGGACAGTGGCCTTCAACTCGTTCCTTAAAACATGAAAGAAATAATGAATGGCAAGAATATGGGCTTAGAAAAAGTGCATCATAAACAAAGGTGCCACACACCCTCTACAAACGCACCCATGAATGAGACAATATGAGCCCTTGTATTTCATGAAGTTCATCGACCTATGAAGTATGAACCCCTTCCACCTCATCATCCACTACATGACCTTGAAAGGCCATCCTTGGGAGCATCCCCTACTTGAGGGTCTTGGTGTACCTAATAGCTGGCTCTTTATGAAACCCCTCCCATACCTAAACTTGGTCAATTGTATAGGGTTTTGTTTTAGGAAAAGGTATGAGGAACCTTACTCAAGCATTTTCAGATCTTGTTGGGCTAAGGCAAGATAGTTGGGAATGTTACTCGGGGTTTATAGCCTTAAAATATAAAAAAACAATCACTTAATCCACAAGTATTAATTACGAGGGACCAAGGTTGGTTTTATATATATTATATGTAACTGTGAAAAATAAATAAAATAAGCAAGAAATTACATAATTGCATACATGGATAAGAGACAAGGATAAAAGTAAAATATGAACCAAATCACCAAAATACACATGTGAGACTGAAATAAAAAATATGATTATTATATTGATTTCATTCTGAGATACAAAGTTGAATTCTCTTTACAAACCCCTGCGAGGATAGGGACCAAAGTCAGATTTAGAAGCCTCCGATGATCACCATACAAAAAGACTCTGACAACAAAATAAAACTGAAGCTAAAGATCTGGATCAACTTTCCACAAAATGCTCTCACTTGACTCTGCAAAATATTCTTTATCAGTCATAAAATTTAATCCATAAACAAACGAGAACACACAGATTGCCAAAAATAAATCATACACCTTTAAAGACAAGCTACTGGAAAATATGATTCAGTTTTGAATCTTGATGTCTTCAATAAGACCCTGTTGTCATCAATATGGTTAAGCGTTCAAGAAAACGCAAAATAAATGAAGAATGGAAGTATCTCAAAAGTATAGAGAAAAACTTTATAGCGGAAGTTATCCTTCTATTCTCTCTTACTCCTTTGTCTCTTCATTTGATTGATCTTTTATTCTTTCTCAATAAGTTATGGTAGTTCAACTACCTTACTTTTGTTAAGCTTAATTAGCTTAACTAATTTGTTGAGATAAATAACTAATAGTATATAAATAAGGATCTATTTAAATAATAACTAAATAGGTGGGACCCCTTGTCACTCCAATTTTCATTTCTTTAATAATCATCAAAACATGAAGTGTAATACCCCAAATATTTAATTCAAATATCTTCTTTGTAACTCCCATCCTCATATTAATAATCAAATATTTTAATATCAACAAAATAGAACATGATATATCCAAAAATAACATTATATCCATG
>ML837953.1:0-16785 GCA_009831015.1 Picea engelmannii | reverse complement strand
TGTTTATATTTGCTTTTTTTTTTTTTCACTTTAGTTTCAATTAAAATTGATAGGTTTTGTATTGGAAAATTGTTTTTAATTTTTTTTTTAAATTGGTTTTCTATTTTTTTAAATATGCTTAGAAGTTTATTTTAAAATTGGTTTTAAATTTTTCTTTTTATTCTTTAGTTATTGATTCTAATAAAATTGTTTTGTTTTCATTTAAATATTGTTTTTAAAATATATATTTTTGAATTTTTTGTCTTTTAGACTATTTTTTTTTTTTTGAATTTTGTTATTTTTTTTCCTTTTTCAATTTTTTTTTAATTAAAAAAATACTTTTTAAAGGTTTTTTAATGATTCTTTTGTAAAAAAACCATACAATTTTTTTTTAATTATTATTTTTGGAGGAAAATTTGATTTTTAATTTTGTTTCTTTTTAGTTATTTTTATTTTTCACCTTGCTTTTAATCTTCTTTTTTTTAATTGAATTTTGAATATATATTTTTAAATGTGTTTTTTTGGTCATTTAAAAAAAAATATTTGCAAAGATTTTGTTCTTTCTATTTATTTATTTTTTAATGTAAATTAAAAAGAAAATTGTAAATGAATTTTCAAGTGACCATTTGGGGTCCAATTTTAGGTTGTTTATTTACATAGGATTTTGTTGTCAATGTCACAATTTCAATTAGGTCGTAAATAGCTATGATTTTCATGTTTAGGAAAAAATATTTTGTTTTGCGTAACATCACTTTTTGATTTAGGTGTTGATTTTAAGGTTTTTCTGAGCTATTGTCTGAGTTTCAAAGGCCATGTTAGAAAAATGTTGTAATTTTGACCCTGTTTAAAAAAATGGTGAAATCGGTAGCACCACGATTTGATTTGGGGGTTGATTTTCATGTTTGTTTATGCAAAAATATGGGTTTTAAGGGCTAGAGTTCTCATTTTGAGGTCATAGTTCTTGTTAAGTCGGTAACTATGTTAAAATTGAATTCTCTTTACAAACCCCTGTAAGGGTAGGGACCAAATTCAGATTTAGAAACGTTCAATGGGGACCATAGAAGAAGACTTTGACAACAAAAGAAAACTGAAGCTAAAGATCTGGATTAACTTGCCACAAAATGTTGTCATTTGACTCTGCAAAATATTATTTATCAGACATGAAATTTAATTCATAAACAGATAAGAACACATAGATTGTCAAAGATAAATCATACACCTTTAAAACAAGCTGTTGAAATATGTGATTCAGTTTTGAATCTTGTTGCCTTCAATAAGACCATGTTGTCATCAAGAGGGTTAAGCCTTCTAGTAAACTCAGAATGAATGAAAAATGAAAGTATCTCACTAGTATAGAGAAAACCTTATGGTTAAAGTTCTCCTTCTATTCTCCCCTCTTTGTCTATTCCTTTGATTGAGCCTTTATTCCTTCTCAATAATTTATGGTAGTTCAACTATCTTTTCGGTTAAGCTTAATTAGCTTAACTAATTAGTTAAGAAAAAATAATAATAATAATATATAAATAAGGGTCTAATTAAATAATAACTAAATAGGTGAGACCCCTTATGACTCCCATTTTCATTTCTTTTAATAATCATGAAACATGAAATATAAAAGCCCGATCATTTGATTCAAACATTCTCCTTGTCACTCTCGTTCTCATATTTATGATCAAATATTTTAATATAAGAAAAATATAGCATGACCATATCCACAAATAGCATTATATCCATGTTGTCCAAAAAATTGCCTAAATATATGCTTGTTGTCCAAAACATTGCCAAAGTAAAAAGACTGTCCTCAATAGAAAATAACATAAATCATAATTAAAAACCGTATTTATTGTGAGAGGCATTTGACCTCCTTTCACTGTTGTCCTCTTTTGATCTTTTTGTGGAAGCCTTAGGCTGATTGGAACCTTGAGGCTGGATTGCACTGATAACATGAGAACAATCATCTTTGAGATGAAGACGAGAGGACACAAATTCAAAGGACTCTTTGGATGACTTCGAGGGAGTGGCCACTCATTTTCCTTTATCTTGCACAGGCTTGGGGATATCATTTTTTAGCCTATTACTTGCATGAGAAGACTGCATGGGTGAGACAACATGATCAGCTTGGGGATTTGAATTTTTTGGCGGTGGAGGAGGGGGTAATTCCAAAGACACAGTAGGCCAACCATGGTGTTGAGCAGCAGGATGATGGACAATCTCTTGCTAACCATCATTGGTAGGTAGTTCTGGTTGCATGGAAACGTGAGGGGGAACGCGGATACTAGAGAAGTTTTGATGTGGCTGGAAGGGAGGCTTCTCAGGTCGGGGTTGGAGAATCCCATGGCCAACTAGGTTGAAGAACCCAGCTTGAAAAAGATGATTTAATTCATGTGGATCAGCATCAAAATGTATGGAAAATTGTGACCTTTTATGGCCTCTTTGTCAATTTCCTCTGCCTCTATTAGCACCTCTAGTCCTCTTCCATTACTACCCCTGCTAAAGAAACTCATCTTGAGGCAACATTCCAAACATGTAATGAAAAACTCTTAACAATCCATGCATCAATACTCTACCTAAATAAAATCAAAAGGTTGGCTCTATTATTCACCACACAAGCACATGCAATCCATCCATCAACATCTTAAAACTCAACAATCAATTTCCATTTGAATAGGGAGTGATACGGCTATTGGGAAGATGAGGGGTTTATAATGTGCGAAAAATGGTAGCATGGATGGAAAACGACCAATGAATATTGTTCAAAACACCAGGCATCAACTAGCTTTTATCTTTTGTTGTTAATCATTTTTCTTTCCTAAAAGAATTTTAAATTCATTTTAATAGAACATGGAATGCTTTAAATGTATTTGGGAAGATGAGGGGCATATAATGAGCGAAAAATGGTGTAATGAAAGCGAAAAAAGACGATTATTGTTCTATTATATGAAATAACATTTATTAAAAAATCCATCATCACCATCATTTACCAAGATTTATCTCTATTTAATAATTCAAATCCAAGACACAATTGTTCAAAACCCCAAGAAAGTTCCAAAACTATCAATTGTACAACTTTTATTTCATTTTCCTTTATTCGCAGAGTTTTTATAATAGACTACAGAGTCATTCCAACAATTAAAAGCAGACTACATCAAGCGTGCAATGGGAGGTTGAGAACACAACATAAGCCAACAACCCTTCAATATACAATGTTGGTATCACAACCTTCAATAATTGATGTGTAAATAGATTGGGTTCGAAACCCATGTGAATATGGTGCTATTTATTTTAACATCATACAACTTCAAAATCGACAAACTCCATGGATACATAAAAAATGAGACACAAATAACCAATCTTCCCAATGCTGGGTTAACCACTTATAACATACATCAAGATCAGGGTTTGAAATCTCCATACATCAATAAAAGAACTGAGGTATGGGCGAACACAAAGGTGAAACCTTCACAAGGGGTTTGTAAAAAAACATTTTAACCATCACTTATCACAACTTAATTTCTTCAGACCTTTCATGGAGATCGCAAGGAAAATACTCCCGTACATCTACAAACAGTTGACAAGTAGTTTGAAGGAGCTATGAATCTTTCAAGACTGGGTAATGGCGTTAAGCAAACAACTATTCTTGTGTTTCACAAAGAAAAGAAACCCTTGAATTTTAATGACCAAAGATGATTGAAACCCGAAAAATATTTTCCATAATTATTTGCTAACAGTCATAGCAACAGAATGTTGGGTATATGTTATATTCTTTGCATGTGTGTGTGTGGGTGCGTCAGGTTCGACAACTGTGTGGGCGGTTTTTGCTATTTTTGGCTGTTTTCTAAATTAATCCTGGATTAAGGGATTAGGGTTTTGGTATCTATGGAATACCTAAAAATATTGTATATATTGTATGGTGAATGGTGAAATTTGATATAATGAAAATAAGAAAGGTTTTCCCTGGTTGAGGGTTTCCGGTATAAATCTCTGTGTACTATGTGTATGAGTCATTGATTAATTTTTGTTTTTCTTAAGAATCTATATGCATTTCTTTACTTCATAGGTTTAAAACTTACACAGAACAACACACATTTTGGACACAATTCCATTGCATAATCTAACCAGAAAGGAAATTTTGACCATGAGCGCAATCAAATCAGAACGTTTTTCATCACTATTCACATAACAGGGTCCCACCTATTTAGTATATTATTAAATATATATAAGTAATAAGGCATTGCAACCCATTTGCAGGTAGGAATTCCATTTTGTGCTTTTAGGCGTCAACAAACTGGCAACTCCACGGGGAAATCTATTCTCAACATATTTAGAACTCATAATGTCTTGGTTTCACAGACCAATAGAAGTAGGCGATTGAAAAACTGTTGAAAACAATAGTTATGCAATAGGGGGAAAAAACATGGTTTAAGGGAAATAATGAGACGGGACTTTGGGAATAACTTATGGAAAGTGGTACGTATGAGGGGGATTGGTCCTGTATGCATAAAAATTGAAAAAGACATAGTAGATGATGTTTCTTAAAGTTTCAAGGAGAATGCTTCTGATATTCTCTTGAATCTCAGGATGGAGGGAAGAAAGGGATAGCAGAAACAGGGAAGAAGACAAAACCAATTATACTACAACAGTATTGGAAGCAAAAATCTATTTCAGTGATGTCTGAAAGGAAGACATCATGACAGTTGTGTGTGTACCTTATTTTTCATCGATCAACAATACTTACAGAATGACATTGTTATGGAAAAACTAATCCAGACTTTATTTCTGATGATTATGAAAAAAAAACAACATAAATTAAAACTCAAAAACCCAAAGTAAAAGAAAACAGTAAGAAAAAATTCTATACACATCAGTTATGTTTACATAAGCATTAATGATCAAGTTGGTTCCACATAATGTTTCAAGTGGGAACCATTAGTACTGTAAGAGAACAATCGCTCTTCCAAATCCTTTAAAAGGTATGATTTTGTACCTAGGATAAAAACAATTTTGAAAGCACGTAGACATAATTTTTGGTACTTAGAATGTCTCCCTCTTTCAGCATGGGCTGAGTCCCATAGTAGGACTTTGTCATCAATCTTGAACTCAGCAGCCTTTGCTCATTTGTTAAAATACTTTTTCACAGTTTGATGCCTTCTTTTATGTTCTCCAGGGCAAAATTCCTTTGTTCTTCCAGGGATAACAATGCATTTACCCTTTGGGGAACATTGGAAGAATTTAATTCTTCAATTTGTAACATTATCTGTAATGAGGAAAGTTCTATCTCAGTAGGAAGAATAGCCTATTGGCCATATACGAGTTGAAAGAGAGTAAATCTTGTACTTTCTTTGGTGGTTGTGTGATCTTCCCAGAGAGAATAAGTGAGAAGTGTGTGCCACTGGCGAGGTTTATCTTCTATGATCCTCTTTATGATCCTAACCATATCTTGTTAGTGGACTCTGCTTTCCCATTTCCCTAAGGGTAATAAGCGGATGAAGTGAAATGTTTGACCCCTAACTTAACTAGGAATTGAGTCAATTTTGCATAAATGAAGGCTGGGCCATTGTCCGTAATGATATCTAATGAGATGTCAAATCTGGAAAAGATGTTAGATTCTAGGAAATAAATTACCTGCTCATCATGTGTGTGTCTAATAGGAACATATTTTGTCCACTTAGTAAAGTAATCAGTGGTTGTGAAAATAAATATATGCCCTGCAGAAGACGGAGGATTGATAGGACCAATGAAGTATAGGCCTTATTTAGAAAAAGGGTAATATGGAAGGACATGTTTAAAAGGCATAGCAGAAAGACATTCTTTCCCAAAAAAAAATTGGCATTTATCATAGGATCTTGCAAATTTATATGAATCGTGGAATATCGAGGGCCAATAGTAACCATTTCTTATGATCTTAAAATCAATAGCCTTAGCAGAAAAATGGCCACTGAAGTGGATGACATAAGTTGATGATCCATGGATTTCGTGTAACAATTTATGTGTTTCTTCAACAAACCATCAACAAACCTTCTAAAGAAAGAATCCCATAAAATTATATACTTGGAAGATTCGAGACGGAGTCTCCTTCTCTAGTGAGGATCTAAGTTATCTGGGAACTTTTGATGCTACAAATAATACACTAGATTTTTATACCAAGTGTGCTCAGCTATAGAAAGATTTTTATTTTCAATATAGAATGGCGTTGAAAGAGGATTATCTTGATCGTCAAGTTCTTCACTTGGTTTAGGGTGCTGAGCTAAGTGAAGGGATAAGTCTCATCCCTTGATTTTCTTAGAAGTCATGATCGTCAAATCATGCTCCTGAATTTTGGCAATCTAGTGTGCAAGTTTTCCTGAAAGATAAGTCTGTGAAAGTAGAAACTTGACAGCAAGCAAAGGGAATTTTACCTGCGTGTGTTTGCCTAAAATAAAATGGTGAAATTTTTCTATAGCATTAACAAGAGAAAAAGCATGTTTCTCAATACAAGATTATTTGATTTCATCATTTGATAAACTCTAGCTCATGTAAGCTACAAGTTTTTCATTGTTTTGGTGATCACTTTGTAAGAGGATAGCATAAATTGCTTCCTTAGTGGCATTGGTATATATGATAAAGTCTTTCTCAAAATCCAGTTTCACCAAAACCGGTGCAGAGATGATTGCTTTCTTAATTCTAAGGAAAGCATTCTCAACATCATTTGTCCAAGAAAAAGAACGATCTTTCTTCAGAATATTATGGATTGGTTTAACCGTGACAACAAAATCAGGAACAAATCTACAGACAAAATTAATAATGCCCATGAAAGCTTGAACTTCTTTCTTGGAGGTGCAGGTAGGGAGATTTAGATTCGCAGTAATCCTTTCAAGATCTATGCTTATCCCTGAATCAAAAACAATATGACCGACGAGTCTTCCCTTCCTAATACTGAAAATAGATTTGGAAGGATTTAAAGAAATGCCATTTTTTTTGCAACGCATGATAACTTTTCTAAGATGACCAAAATGATCCAACCAGTTTTTAGAATAGACAGTCAAATCATCAAGATAAACTTGGATAATCTTACCTATTATATCAGCAAAGGCTATCTGCATAGCTCTTCTAAAAGTGGCACCTGCATTAGACAAGCCAAAAGTCATGCGTTTATAAGCAAAGGTTCCCCAACGTGTGGTAAATGTAGTTTTATACCTATCAGTCCTTTTTACCTTGATCTGATCATACCCAGAGAAACCGTCAAGTAAGGACATCATTTGAGACCCTAGAACATGTTGTAACATCATTTCCATATTAGGAAGCGGGAAATGGTATTTAACACTTGATTTATTCAATGCACGAAAATCGACATATAATCTAATCTGGTCGGTAGTTTTCCGAACAGGGACCAGATTTGAAACCCACTCGGAATACTTAACTGCAAAGATTATATTAGCTTTCAATAAATTTTCCAATTCTTTCCTAATAGTGGCTTCGAGCATAGGGTTAATAGGTCTTTGTTTATTCCTAATTGGTTTTACCCCTTCCCCTATAAGAATGGCATGTTGTATGAGAGCAGGATCAAAACCACGAAGATCCTCGTATGACCATGCAAAAACATCTTGAAATCCACAGAGTAGTTCTATGAATTTTTCCTTTTCTTCATCAGAACATTGGTCACCTAATTTAATGATCTTTGGATATTCGGATGTCCCAATATTCAAGGAAATGGTATCACCAACTTTCCTTTTTGACTCCTCTTCCTTATGTGTTTGTTTATTGCCTACATCACTTGATGAAAATGAACTTTCGAGAGGAGTCAAGGCTTTAGGAAATTATCAATCTTCAATATATATGATTTCTTTGGGATTAAACGGTTCATTTTGTATGAAAGTGAAAATGCCTTCATCACTCGGGAAAACTTTCCATGATTCTACATTATCAAGGATGTGAGGACGATATAGAGATTGGAACGTACAATCAGGTCTTTGAGGTAAAAATTTTCAGGTAGGAGATGTTGCAAACACAACTAACCTATCATCCATTGAATTGAGTTCCCTCTTAACATGAGTGATGTTAAATGATAACAGATTTCAAATGAGCATCCAAACATCTTGAGTATAGCGTTTAATCAACTTATTGCTTGGTGAATAAATCTTACGTACAAGATTCACAACAAGTTTATAATCACCAAAAACTGAAAGGTGGTCACAACCAAGGTTATATGCATTTTCAATGCCTAACAATAAGGCCTCAAACTTGGTGACATTGTTTGTGCAAGAAAATTCCAACCTATAAGAAAAATTGTGGATTTTATCTATAGGAGATTATAGAATAATGTCGGCTCTATTACCTTGATTTGAAAATGAGCCATCAAAATGCATGTGCCACATGCCATCATCTAAATCAATCAGTTCATGCATAGTGTCACCCTCATCAACAAAGATAGAGTACACTCCCAAATCTTCTTCGAGATAGTTTACATTAGGTTGGGGAACGCTCTCTATATACGGTGAAATTCTTCCTTCCCTAAGGACTATAATTTTCTTTATGTTCCGAGGGACAGATAAATGTGTTCCATCAAGTGAAAGGTATCCACCAGTTATCCACCAGTTAAGGCTTGCCAATCTCTTCCAAAAATAATTAAATAGTTACTGGAATATCAATTACTTGGATGTTGAGGGTTGTTCTTATCTCGGTATGTGCACACAAAACTAAGGTTACATCTTTGATTTCACTCATAGTTGATTGTTGCAAATTGTTATAAGAGAGTATGCTTCTAGAATTTTCATTAGTGCATGATAAACCAAGCTCTTCCATGATCATTTTAGACATTACACTTGGACCAGACCTGCCATCAATTAGGCAACAATGAGCTATTTTATCCATGATTTTTACAGAGACATAAAAAGGAGGGTTTTTTATAGGGTTCCTAAAATTATTTACACCTATCTTATTTACAGTTGAATCCTTTTCTTTTGACTCTTCAAATAGATTGACTCTGGTAGAAATTTTACCTTCCATAAAGTTTTTGAGATGTTTTTGTTGTTCTGGAATGGAAACCATGTCCAAAAGGGTAGCATCAGCTTTGATATTATCCAATTGATTAAGGATGTTATACTTAGAATAAGGAAGAGGAGAATACACTCATTGAGTCTCCGAAGTTCTGATAGCTTGTGTATCAGCACCTTGAGAAGATGAGCCTGGGGTGGAAGAAGTATGGGGAAGGTCATATTTTCCCTTGCCAGTGTAATATTTATTCCTGGTATTGATTACCATAACATCTTTTGGTTCAACACAATCTAAAACAATGATTGTGGTATCGGGCCTTTTTCCAAAAATCTTATCTCTGGCATTTTTCTTAACTTCACAAGTACTTTCCTCATGATTTTCTTCACAGAAGTTAGACCAACTGCGAGACATTATGGCCTTTGGATGAAAATTGTTTTCATTCGTATTCCTAAAAGGCGCTATGGAAGAAGAAGATTCCTCAGGGGAAAGTGAAGAGGCATTTCCTTTCCGCTCATAGGATATCATCCTATTATTCATATGTTGCACGAGTTGTAGGACTAGGGCAGACATGTATGTTTGTTTGACCAAGTCTCCCTTAGGGAGACCTATTCTTTCGAGTTGCTCCTCATATTCTAGGCAAGTATGAAGAGCGGAACAAAGATTTTCAATAGCCTTCTCTTCAAGTCTACAGCGATAAGGAGAAGGTAACACATTATAATAGTGCATGAAAGTAACCTGATTTTGTGGACGGATTAGTTCAGGGATTTGATTATATAATTTGGTGAAGCGAAGGTTAAAATACTTATTGTTTTCACCGTCTTTATAGAAAATATTGTTGTATTCCCTTAACTACTCAGTTGGAATCTTGGACTGTCCATAAGTGGAATTGAACCAACAAACCAACTCTTCCCAACTAGAAAGAAGTTTGGGAGGGAGATCATAAAAATCTGTTGTAGCTTTTCCTTCGAGGGAGTTGACGAATAAACACATACAAGTTTCATTATCGTTAGCCCCTATATTATGACAAGCATTAGAAAATGTTGCCAGATGTTCTTTTGTAGTAATGGTATTATTTGCTTAAAACCTAGGTAAATGCTCCTTGAATTTTGGTAGCGGGTGAGTAGCGGGTGCCAGATTCAAGGGAGAATATACATTCCATGGGGTGGTTGTAACATCTTCCTCGAATTGGAAAAACCAATATTTTTTATGAATTTAGCAGGATTGGTAGTGGATTGAATAGGGATATGATGGTTGTAGATACTACCAATTACTGATGAAGCAGAAGGTTGTGTGGAAGAGGCACCTCCGGTGCCACTACCACTACCCGCAGATATCATGTTGAAAGTGATAGGTATGGGTGATAAAGGTGAATTGGCAGAATCAGATAAAGTTTGCCTAAGAGCACTTTCTTGTGTTGATAAGACAACTTTTCTCCTTCCTATTTCAAAAATAGGGGTAGCTTCAGGGGATAACCCTCTTCTCCTTCGAGAGATGCGAGGATTAGAGGAAATGAAATGAAATACCAAAGAAGTAGGAAAATGGAGGTCACTATTGTTTTATGGGTTGCCTTTTCCTGGCTTCCCAACATTCACGAATGTTTATGTCCCTTTCAATTACTTCCCAAGAGCGCTCAAGTTCAACACAAGTACTAGTAGTTTCTAAAATAGTGTTGAATAAGGTCAATGCAATGCTAGTTTGGTCATCAAGACCATTTCCAATATTGGGTTGTCTTAGAATAGGTGGTGTCATGGAAAAAATCATTCAAGGAGTATTCAGACAAAACAAAAAAATGAAAGACAATCGTGATACAATCAACTTGAGAGATATGGAAGATCTCTCGATTATGGTCACCAAATAAATGTTGAGGAAAAAGGTATGAAGAACCTTACTCAAGCATTTTCAGATCTTTTCGGGCTAAAGCAATATAGTTGGGAATGTCACACAGGTTTTATATCCTTAAAACAAAACAAAAAATCATGTAATCTACATGTATTAAGTACAAGGGACCAAGGCTGGTTTTTTCTATATATTTTGTGTAACTATGCAAAAGATAAGTAAACTTAAAATAAAATTACATGAGCGTGTACATAAATTACATGAGTGTGTACATGGAGATAAAAACAAAAAATGAACTAGATCATCAAAATACATATGTGAGACCAAAATCAGAAAACTGATTTTTATGTTGATTTCATTCTAAGATACAAGACTGAATTCTCTTTACAAACCCCTGCGAGGGTAGGGACCAAAGTCAGATTTATAAGCCTCTGATGGGCACCTTACAAGAAGACTCTGACAAAAAAAGAAAACGAAATCTAAAGATTTTCATCAACTTGCCACAAAATGCTATCACTTGACTCTGCAAAATATTCTTTATCAGACATGAAATTTAATTCATAAACATATAAGAACACACAGACTGCCAAAGATAAATCATACACCTTTAAAACAAGCTGCTGAAATATGTGATTCAGTTTTGAATCCTTATGCCTTCAATAAGACCATGCAGTCATCAAGAGGGTTAAGCCTTCTAGTAAACTCATAATGAATGAAAAATGAAAGTATCTCACTAGTATAGAGAAAACCTTATGGTTGAAGTTCTCCTTCTATTCTCTCCCCTTTTTCTCTTCCTTTGATTGAGATTTTATTCCTTCTCAATAAGTTATGGTAGTTCAACTACCTTTTTGGTTAAGCTTAATTAGCTTAACTAATTAGTTAAGACAAAATAATAATAATAATATATATAAATAAGGGTCTAATTAAATAATAACTAAATAGGTGGGACCCCTTGTGACTCCCATTTTCATTTCTTTGAATAATCATCAAACATGAAATATAAAACCCCAATCATTTGATTCAAACATTCTCCTTGTCACTCTCGTTCTTATATTTATGATCAAATATTTTAATATCAACAAAATATAACATTACCATATCCACAAATAGCATTATATCCATGTTGTCCAAAAAAATGCCTAAATATATGCTTGTTGTCCAAAACATTTCCAAAGTAAAAAGATTGTCCTCAATAGAAAATAACACAAACCATAATTAAAAATCGTATTTACTGTGAGGGCCATTTGGCCTCCTTTCACTATTGTCCTCTTTTTATCTTTTTGTGGCAGCCTTAGGCTAATTGGAACCTTGAGGTTGGACTGCACTGATAACATGAGAACAAACATCTTTGAGATGAAGACGAGAGGACACAGATTCAGAGGACTCTTTGGATGACTTGGAGGGAGTGGCCACTCATTTTCCTTGATCTTTCACAGGCTTGGGGATATCAGTTTTTAGCCTCTTACTTGCATGAAAAGACTTCACGGGTGAGACAACATGATCAACTTGGGCATTTGGATTTTTTGGCGGTGGAGGAGGGGGTAATGGAAAAGACACGGTAGGCCGACCATGGTGCTCAGCAACAGGATGACGGAAAATCTCTTTCCAACCATCATTGTCAGGTGGTTCTGGATGCATAGAAACGTGAGGGGGAACACAGATATCAGAGAAGTTTTGATGTGGTTGGAAGGGAGGCCTCTCAGGTCGGGGATAGAGAATCCCATGGCCAACTAGGTTGAAGAACCCGGCTTGAAAAAGATGATTTAATTCATGTGGATCAACATCAAAATGTATGGAAAATCATGGCCTTCTATGGCCTCTTTGCCAATTTTCTCTACCTCTATTAGCACCTCTGCCATTACTGCCTCTGCTAAAGAAACTCATCCCGAGGAAATATTCCAAACATGTTATGAAAAACTCTTAACAATACATGCATCAATACTCTAGCTAAATAAAATCAAAAGGTTGGCTCTATTATTCACCATCGAAGCACATCCAATCCATCCATCAACATCTTAAAACTCAACAATAAATTTCCATTTGAACAGGGAGTGATAGGACTATTGGGAAGATGAGGGGTTTATAATGTGTGAAAAATGGTAGCATGGATGGGAAACGACCAACGAATACTGTTCAAAACACCAGTCATCAACTAGATTTTCTCTTTTGTTATTAATCCTTTTTCTTTCCCAAAAGAATTTTAAATTCATGATAATAGAACAGGGAATGTTTTTAATGTATTTGGGAAGATGAGGGGCATATAATGAGCGAAAAATGTTATAATGAAAGGGAAAAAAGACGATTAATATTCTATTATATGCAATAGAATTTATTAAAAATGTCATCATCACCAACATTTGCCAATCTTTTTCTCTGTTTAATAATTCAAATCCAAGACACAGTTGTTCAAAACCCCAGGAAAGTTCCAAAACTGTCAACTTTACAACTTTTATTTCCTTTTCCTTTTCATTTATTCACAGATTTTTTATAATAGATTGTTAACATAGTCATTCCAACAATTAAAACTAGACTACATCAAGTGCGCAATGGGAGTATGAGAACACAACACAAACCAACAACCCTTCAATATACAACGTTGATATCACAACCTTCAATAATTGTTGTGTAAACAGACTGGGTTCGAAACCCGTGTGAAACTGGTGCTATTTATTTTAACATCATACAACTTCAAAATTGACAAACTCCATGGATACATAACAAACGAGATGCAAATAACCAATCTTCCCAATGTCGGGTTAACCACTTTTAACATACATCAAGATCAAGGTTTGAAATTTCCATACATCACTAAAAGAACTGAGGTCTAAGTGAATGCAAAGGAAAAACCTTCACAAGGGGTTTGTAAAAAAACATTTTAACCATCACTTATCACAATAGACTTTCTTCATACCTTTCATGGTGATCGCAAGGAAAATACTCACATACATCTACAAACAGTTGACAAATAGTTTGAAGGAGCTACGAGTATTTCAAGACTGGGTAATGGTGTTAAGAAAACAACTATTCTTTTGTTTCACATAGAAAAGAAACCCATGAAATTTAATGACCAGAGATGAGTGAAACTCGAAAAATATTTGCCATAATTATTTTCCAACAGTCATAGCAACAGAAAGGAAATTTTGACCATTAATCAACTTGAAACACTTAAATGCCAACAAGCAAAACCTCTACTCAAATGCAATTGCACAGTCAATACGCACATACATTCATTTATACTTCGGAAATAAAACACAACCCGTAAGAAAATCTAAGAGCCAACATCATGATTTTATTATGAGCAGAGCTATATTTCATGAATGGAGAGGCAAGAGCCATCATACTTGTGTGCAGAATGTCAGGAAACCAATAAAATCGACTACTCTTTCCAAGTCCAAGCAAAATGGGGGTAGCACCAGCCAAAGAAAACAACACGATTGTGAACCAAGTGAGGGTGGTGTCCTCGAGGTAGGGTTAGAGCGACGTGCAGTAATTGCACGTTGTTTCTCACATTAACTTCATCAACTACAACAAAGTACGAGAACACCCAACACCTCCAACGCATAGTCCACTAGGTGTGCCACATAAAAATTCATTCCAAAAATCGAATTTGCCACCTTCCATTAACCATAAGTTTTATATGCATAGTTTAACACTTAGCACCAAATACATCTTATGTCCCACATTCCTTGCTAGGGGAGAATTGCCACCTTATAAAACTTAACCAATATAAAAACAATAATATCATAAGTGTGATGTGCCATAACTATATATGGCCCATGCTTGGAGTTTGAACAAGTCAAAATATATGTGTAGCAAGAATAAACCAAGATGCTCATTAAAACAACAATTTTCCCCTTTCCTTTTTAAATTAAATTAAATCTTCAATACACCATCATTCATTTATTTTGCATGAAGGCAGTTTCGAATTTTTAAACTGAAGAATCATCTTTGCAAGGTAGCCATGAGCACAATCAAATAAGAGTGGCTTTCATCACTATTCACATAATGGGGTCCCACCTATTTATTATATTATTAAATATATAAGTAATCAGTCATTTCAACCCATTTGCAGGTAGGAATTCCATGTTGCGCTTTTGGGCGTCAACAAGGGGGAAAATTATGGTTTAAGGGAAATAATGAGACGATCCTTTGGGGAATAACTTATGGAAAGTGAGATGTATGAGGTGATTTTGTCATGTATGCATAACAATCAAATAAGATTCATAACTGATAATGCTTTTAAAAATTTCAAGGAAAATTCTTTTGATATGCTCTTGAATCTCAAGATGGATGGAAGAAAGAGATAGCAGAAACAAGGAAGAAAACAAAACCAACTATACTACAAAAGTATTGAAAGCAAAAAGGTATTCCAGCGATGTCTCAAAGGAGGACATCATGACAGTTGTGTGTATCTTATTTTCATTGATCAACAATATTTACATAATGACATTGTTATGGAAAAATTGATCCAGACTCTATTTCTGATGACCATGCGAAACCAACAAAAGAAATTAAAACTCAATAAACCTAAAAAAAACAGTAAAACAAAGGAATATATACAACAGTCATGTTTACACAAAGCACTAATGATCAAGCTAGTTCCACATAATGTTTCAAGTGGGAACCATTAGTACCGTAAGAAAACAATCGCTCCTCCAAATCCTTTAGAAGGTATGAGTTTGTGCCATGGATAAAAGCAATTTTGAAAGGACCTAGCCATAATTTTTGGAACTTAGAATGTCTCCCTCTTTCAGCATGGGTTGAGTCCCATAGTAAGACTTTGTCGTCAATCTTCAATTTAGCATCCTTTGCTCGTTTCTTAAAATAATTTTTCACCATTTATTGCCTTTTTTTAAGGTTTTCCAAGGTAAAGTTTCTTTGTTCTTCCAGGGATAACAATGCATTTATCCTTTGGGGAACATTAGAAAAATTTAATTCTTTAGTCTGTAACATCAACCATAAGGAGGGAATCTCTAGATCAATAGGTAGATTAGCCTCTTGGCCATATACGAGTTGAAAGGGAGTAAAGCATGTACTTGCTTCGGTGGTTGTACAGTATGACCAGAGAGAATAAGTGAGAAGTGTGTGCCACTTGTGAGGTTTGTCTTCTATGATTCTCTTAATGATCCTAACAAAAATTTTGTTAGTGGACTCGGCTTGCCCATTTCCCTGAGGGTAATAAGCAGATGAAATGAAATTTTTGACACCTAACTTAACCAAAAATTGGGTCAATTTTGCATAAATGAAGATTGGGCCATTGTCCGTAATGATATCTATTGGGATGTTGAATCTGGAAAACATATTAGATTCTAGAAAAGAAACTACCTGCTCATCTTGTGCGTGTCTAAGAGGGACAAACTCGGTCCACTTAGTAAAGTAATCATTCGTTGTCAAAATAAAGATATGCTTTGCAGAAGATGGAGGGTTGATAGGACCAATAAATTCTAGGCCCCACTTAGAAAAAGGGAAATCTGGATGGACAGGTTGTAAAGGCATGGAAGAAAGACATTCTCTCCCAATGAATCTTTGGCATTTATCACAGGACCTTGCAAATTTATATGAATCACGGAATATCATAGGCCAGTAATAACCATTTCTTATGATCTTAAAAGCAATAGCCTTAGCATAAAAATGGCCACCGATGTGAATGGCATATGTTGATGATCCATGGATTTCGCATAATAAATTCTATGCTTCCTCATCATTTACACATTGAAGTAACAAACCATCAACATACCTCCTAAACAAAAGGTCTCCTAAAATGATATACTTGGAAGCTTCAAGGCAAAGTCTCCTTCTCTGGTGAGGATCCAACCCATCTGGACACTTTTGATACCACAAATAATAAACCAAATTTTTATACCAAGGATGCTCAAATAGAGAGAGATTCTGATTTTCAATATAAAATAGTGTTTAAAGAGGATTATCTTGGTCGTCAAGTTCTTCACTTGGTTCATGGTGTTGAGCTAAGTGAAGGGCTAGGTCTCATCCCTTGATTGT
>ML837952.1:29070-44977 GCA_009831015.1 Picea engelmannii | reverse complement strand
GCACATTTTTAATACCTCCATTAGGGCACTTTCTACTGTTTTGGTCTCTCAATTTACAAGGTAGATTTTGCCTCTTTTACACAACAACCACTTCTATGTTTGAAAACACAAAACTAAACATGCAGACATGTGTAAAATTATCTAAGATACCCTTAGAAAATTGAATCACTCAAATTACAGGTGTTTTGAGACCTAGGCGTGCATTTTTCATCATGCCCTGATTTCATGCATTTTGAAGCATTTTTCCCTTTTTTCATTGTTTTTCATTTACAAGACAATTTTTAACCTTTATGCATAGTCGAGGGTTTTTGGTTTAAAAATGCAAAACTAGAGGTAGGAAAAGATGTAAAATGATAAAATACAATCTCCACAAATCTAGTCACTCAATTTGGAGGTCATATGAGTCCTAAGCATGCATTTTATAGTAACATAGTTTTACCCTCTATTTAAAAAAAAGTCTTGAATTTGGGTTCCAGGTAGAAGTCCTTTTTCATTTGAAAATGCACTCCGAATGATATAGATAGATTTAGAATGTTATTAACTTCAACCAAAACTTAGATCACTAAATTTGGAGCTATATAGAAGCATGGGTGTGCATTTCCATTAGGGCACTTTGTACTATTTTGGTCTCTCAATTTACAAGGTAAATTTTGCCTCTTTTACACAACAACCACTTTTATGTTTGCAAACATAAAACTAAATATGTCGGTAGATGCAAAATTATCTAAGACACCTTTAGAAACATGAATCACTCAAATTGCAGGTGTGTTAAGACTCGGGTGTACATTTTTCATCATGCCCTAGTTTCATACATTTTTAAGAATTTTTCCCTTTATGCATTGTTAAGCATTTTTCCCTTTATCCATTTTTAAGCGTTTTTCCCTCTATGCATTTTTTTGCATTTACAAGGCAGTTTCTAACCTTTATGCATAGTAGAGGGTTTTTGGTTTAAAAATGCACAACTAAAGTTATGAAAAGATGTAAAATGATAGAATACAAACTCCTAAAATTTAATCACTCAATTTGGAGGTCACATGAGTCTCAGGTGTGCTTTTTATAGTAACATAGTTTTACCCTCCATTTTACAAAAAATCTTGAATTTTGGTTCCATGTAGAAGTCCTTTTTTCATTTGAAAGTGCACTCCAAATGATATAGATAGATTTAGAATGTTACTAAATTCATCCCAAAACTTAGATCACTAAATTTGTAGCTATATAGAAACATGGGCATTCATTTCCATTAGGTAACTTTCTATTGTTTTGGTCTCTCAATTTACAAGGCAAATTTTGCCTCTTTTACACAACAACCACTTTTATGTTTGGAAATGAAAATATAAATATGTATATAGGTGTAAAATTATCTAAGATACCCTCAACAACTTGAATCACTCAAATTGGAGGTGTTTTAATACCTAGGTGCACATTTTTATGAAGTCCAGCGTGCTTTTTTCACAAGGCCAAGGAATTGCAATTTAAAAGCAAAACATGTATTTCTTAAATGTGAGTTAGTTTGATTAATTGGGTTGGTTTTCATTGATTTCAACCCTTGAAGCAAGTCCGATAAAAAATTATGGTAGCCCCATAAGTGTGGATAAGGGACCCATGTTTGTTTAAGGAATTATGTAATGAAGATCAATGCAATTGTAGGAAAGCCTATCATAGATGGATAATACATGTCATGCTGTTTTCAATGATATGTTGTATGCCACGTAGTTCTTCATTGTTGAGGATATATGGCTTAGTGATGTTGGAGAACCCTCATGAGTTATCTAGAAGCCCCTATAAGGTCAAAGAGGTCAATTATTCTAAAAGCTCCTAGTCGAAGTTTACTAGTCAAAGTGGTTGTAACTAGGAGTTAATAATGAGTATAGTTGTTGCAATAAGAAAATAATATGATATTGGTTGAGTATTATACTTGGTTGAGTATTAGTTGAGTATGGTTGTGTTAGATCTACTTGTATATTGGATAAGTATTCTTTTCTATCGGATCATCCAGTTTGTGAGCAAATACAAAGAGATCAAACAATGACTTAGATTGAGATAGTGACACAGGCAAAGTGACATAGAGAGTGTTCGTGAACTAGTAGAGTTTTATGCTAGTCCGCAAGTTGCAACAAAAAAGGTGTGGAAATCCATGAGTTGTAGTACAGAAAGGCGCGAACATTCATGTGTTGCAGAATAGATAGGTCGTGGATTTGCATGAAAATTTTCAAGAAGTTTGGTATAGGTTGGGACATGATTTTAGTGACAGTTATGATAGTGATAGAGTTGATTCAGTGACAGTGACAAGTTGTCTACATTTTGCATTTATACATCAAGGTGGTTTGGATAGGGCAAGGATAGGTGGTTGTATCCACCTTCCGGTTGTAGCCGAATAACATATGGGGTTGTAACCTCCTTCTAGTTTAGCAAAAGAATTGGGGATTTGGAACTTCCCTCAGGTTGTAGCCTGAGAATATAGGGGGTTGGAGCCTCCTTCAAGTTGCAGCTGGAGAACAAATGAAGTTGGTGGTTCCAATGAATGTACTTCTTAAATACATATAATAAAAATAATTCTGTGGTTTTCTCTCGCATTGGGTTCCATGTAAAAATACTGATGTATTGTGTATGTGTATGATTTCTCATTGTTCATGGTTTATTTATTGTGAACTTGTTGAATGATATTGGTAAACTCATCCTAAATATATATTGTGGTTAAAAGGATTAAAAATTACTATTACCGATTCACCCCCCTATCAGTAATCCAACAATTGGTATCATAACAAGTCCTTCAAAAGGAAGTTTAACCACTAGAAGGAGATCATAGATTAATCTAAGATTGGGATACCATAGTTTGATGGGGAATATTATGCCTTATGGAACAAAATAATGAATACACACATACACGCACTAAGATTTGATGTTTGGCGATCAATAACAGATGGATACAAAGCACCAACCATTCCTCCAACATATAAAGATGGAAAGAAACTTGAAGAAAATAATTCAAGAGCCACAAGTGCACTCCTGAATGGTTTGAATAAATCAATCTACACCAAAGTTATGCACTGTGATTTCGAAAAAGACATCTAGGTCAAACTGAAGAATATATATGAAGGATATGAAAAATTCAAGGAAGCTAAACTTCAAATTTTTAGAGAAAAATTCGAAAAATTGAAGATGAATGAATATAAAGACATAACAACCTACTTTCTATGATTTGATGAAGTAGTAAACAATGTAAACGGTATGGGAGATGAGGTAAATGAACAGGTTGTTGTAAAAAAGGTATTGAGATCCCTACCAATGGGATTTGATTCAAACATTTCAATATTAGAAGAGAGAGAGGATCTAGCTACACTAACCATGGATGAGTGCACGGGACACTAAATATTATGAGATGAGAACAAAGAAAGACAATTAGGTTACAAAGGAAGCAACATTCAAAGCATCTAATAAGACAAAGCAAAAGAGCAAGCAAAAGGCAAAGTCAGATAGTAGCAACAATGATGTCTCAGAAGATGACGAAGAAGTAGCCAACTTCGTTAGAAGGATGAAAAGGGGAACGAAAAAAATATAGAAGTAAGCTTTTGTTGATTTGTTTTAATTGTGATGGCATTGGTCATTTTTCTAATAAATGTCCCCATAAGAAAAAAAAGAAATGAAGAAGATGACTCTAAGAGGAAACAAATATACAAAGGCAAAAGAACCAAAATATTTTTTTCAAGAAAATCCTTTGCACCAAAGACAATAGTTCCTCATCAAACAAAGATGAAGTCAGCGATAGTGATACAGAAAGAGTTCTATTCATGGAAGTATAAGACTCCGATGAAGAAGGAATCGAAGAAGAATATGAAGAGGGAAAAGTTGATTACAGAGAAGAATTGTTGAGTGCCATAGAAGTTATAAAAAGGGAAAAGAAGAAAAACAAGTCACTACAGGAAGAACTAAAAATAAAAGAGGGATCTTAAAATTCCAACTCTGAAGAGATAGAGTAGATAATCACTAAGTTAAAAATCCAAGTAGAAGAAGACAAGATAATTGAAGAAGCACTTAAAGAATAGTTAGAAGAAAGAGACATGATCATTGGAAGTTTGGAAGCATGAATTGTTATATTGAGAAAAGACCTTCAGAAGAAAACATGCAAAACAACTCTAAAGTTTTGGATGAGATTATTAGCAGTCAAAGGCCAAATCATGACAAGTCTGTACTAGGATACAACCAGATAGAAAAGGGCTCAAGCTCCAAAACAACAGATCAGGAAATAAAACAAAGAATCTATGCAGAGACAATCAATAGATCTAATGAGAAGGAAGAAGACACGAAGTTTCAAAAGGAAGATCACATATATACTCCACCTCCAAGAAGATTCAGAGTTAAGAATCAGTAGCAGACAGAAGTAAAAAGATCTCAAGAAGAAGAAGGATTTAGAAAAGCAACACCTTTCATAAGATATCCAACTCCCAAGTATCAAACAATTTTTACTTGATTATGTTATTCATGTAATATTTTTGGGCACAAGGATGTGAATTGCAAAGACAACAACAGAAACAAAAACAAATATGAAGTCTATACAAGAAATTCTTATCTAAGAATGCCTAATGAGATGTATATCAGAAGCTACAACAAGTTTGAATCCTTGAGTACCGAAGTGGAATGCTACGAGTGCAACAACTTTGGACACATGGCCAAAGATTGTAGAATGACAGTTCCTCCAAGAGAATCACAACATAATAACAAAAATCAGAGACATGAATCACAAAGAATATGGGTAAGAAATCAGAATCAATACAACAATGAAGAATGTGCACTTTCTCTAAAAGATCATTTACACAAGAAACGTGGATGGTCTGTTGACAGTGGCTGTTCAAAGAACATGAAAGGTGATAAGGAAAAGTTTCTAAATTTTAAAAAGGAAAGGGATGGATCAGTCTCTTTTGGAAATGACAACTCAACCAAAATCATTGGAAGAGGCACAATAAAGATTGGAAGTAAGGATGCCAAGGAAGAAAATGTTCTACTAGTGGAAGATATGAAACACAATCTTCTAAGTGTAAATCAAATGTGTGACCAAGTTCACAAACTTGTGTTTGATTCACATAAATGCAAGATAATAAAAACAGATTCATGAAAAGTGGTGGTGACAACTATGAAAAATCAAAGCAACATATACGTACTAAGTGAAATTGGAAAGGAAAAGTGTTGTTTAGGAAAGGAAGATGAAGTTTGGGTATGGCACAAAAGAATAGGTCACATAAATTTTGATAATTTTGTCAAGGTCAGTAAAAGGGAAGCAGTCAGAGAAATTCCCCAGATCATGAAGCCAACCAACACATTGTGAAAGCGTTGTCAACAAGGAAAGAAAACCAAGACCAAGTTCAAATCAAAGGAATACTCCACAACAAAACCACTGGAATTTGTGCATATTGATCTAGTTGGACCAACTAGAACAAAGGGGTTGAAAGATGAACAATATTTTATGTTAGAAAAACAGGATCGCAGAGAAATAAAATAAAAAAAATGCAGAAATAAAACACATAAGATACACAATACAATAGAGACATAGATATACGTGGTTCACCCAGTGTGGTCTACATGCACCAGAGAAATTGCCAGGTCCTTCCTATTTATTATCCAACAAATGAAGGGATAAAACCTACAATACAACCGTTGTAACTTCATCTTCTTTCTCTCATTCCCCTCTCTCAGAATACAATATTCTCAATAATGCATAGTCACAATACATTTCCCTCATAAAATAGGGTTGCCTTCTAGTGCAAAAAACCCTAACATAACTTCTACCTTCATATCTACGACTTTATAATGAATGGTCAGTTTTACTATGAAATAAAAATATACATTTAAAAGACAATTTTTTTTCCTTCGGGGGCTTCGCCCCTAAACCCCTGCAAGGGGGCCGCTTTCCCCCAGACCCCGTAGGGGGGGAAAGCCCCCCCTACAACACCACCCCCCTTCCCCCCACGTGGAGGGGTGTACAATATTGTGGGGTGTATAGTCTTCATGGGGTATAAACATGGCCGAAAACAAATACCTATGAAACAAGAAGATAATTAGGCTCCACAACTAACATTTTATTCTATTATTTGATGACTATACAAGAATGAATGCAATTTGTTTTCTTAGGAAGAAGTCGAAGGCGTTCGATAACTTTAAGATGTACAAGGATATGGTTGAAAATAAAATATATTCGAAAATAAAATGTTTGAGATTGGACAATGGATGAGTGTTTACTTCAAAGGAATTTATGAACTTCTGTAGTAAGCATGGGATAAAGAGGCAATTCTCCATTTCCAGGATACCACAACAAAATGGAGTCGTCAAAAGGAAGAACGGGACAATATAGGAAATGGATCGAACTATGTTAATGGATTCCAAATTGACAGACGCCTTTTGGGTACATGTAGTGCATACAACAGTTCACATTCAAAACAAATGGATGCTCATAAACAACAATGATAAAACTCCTTATGAGCTATGGAAAGGAAGACCAACGAATGTGAAGTATTTCAAAGTTTTTGGAAGCAAATGATACATTAAAAGAGAAGATGGAAAAATCAGAAAGTTTGAATCTCATGTTGACAAAAGTATATATGTTGGCTACTCAAGCACAAGGAAATCATACAAATGATTTAATCTAAAGCTCAACAAAATTGTGGAAAAAATCAATTTGACGTTTGATGAGACAGGTGGACAAAGGATAAAGGAAGAAGGAAAGGATTCAATGGAATAGGTTCACAAAGAAGAAGTAAAGGAAGAAGAAGTAGCACAAGAGGAAGAAGAAGAAGAGTAGTAAGAAGAAGAAGAGCAAGGACAACAAGATCTTCAAGTACCTCCAAAGACACCTAGTAGGTGCATATAGAAGAATCATCCATTAGGTTAGAATACTGGGAACAAATATGCAAAAGTTGAAACTAGAAGAAGAATTTGTTCACCATAACAACTGCACTTAGCACTACTATCCAAAATTGAGCCAAGCAGTTTTGACGAAGCCAAGAAGGATGAATTTTGGATCAAAGCCATGGATGAAGAGTTAGATAAGATAGAGAAGAATGACACTTAGGAACTGGTTCCAAGGCCAATGAACAAGAATGTAATCGGTACAAAGTGGGCCTTCAGAAAAAAATTAAACAAATATGGACATGTTACCATGAATAAAGCATTATTGGTATGTAAAGGATACACTCAGGTTGAAGTTATAGACTTTGAAGAGACGTTTTCCCTAGTTTCGATAATGGAAGCAATCAGATTGATCCTATCTTATGCATGATCTAAGAATATTAAAGTGTATTAGATGGACGTAAAATCATCCTTCCTAAATGGGGATCTAGAGGAAGAAGTCTACATTGAGAAACCAAAAGGATTTTAGTTGTTAGAGAATGAAAATTATGTTTGCAAGTTGAAGAAGGCCTTGTATGGTCTTAAACATGCCCCTAGAGCATGGTATTCTAGACTGGACAAATACTTACAACAACAAGCGTTTAGAAAAGATAATGTAGACAACAACCTCTACATTAAGGTAAATCAAGATAGTATTTTTTTAATTGAAGTTTATGTTGATGATATTATCTTTGGTAGTGATGATGACAGGATGAGATAGAAATTTGGAAAGGATATGTAGGATGAGTTTGAAATTTCATTACTTGGAGAATTATCTTTCTTTTTGGGTCTTCAGATATGTCAAAGCAATCAAGGCATTTTTATCTCTCAAAACAAGTATATCAAAGAAATTCTAAAAAGGTTCAAAATTGAAGACTGCAAACCAGTTAGAATTCCTATGCAAACTAGTTGCAAGCTAGCTAAATATGATGATTCAAAATATACAGATCAGAGGTTGTACAAGTCAATGATTGGAAACTTACTTTATGTGACAACTTCTAAACTAGATGTGATACATGCAGTTGGACAGGTAGCACGATTTCAAACAACACCAAAGGAATCACATGTTTTGGAAGTTAAGAGGATATTTATATATCTCAAGGGTACATAACAGTTTGGATTGTGGTATCCAAAAGGAAATGATGTTATAACAAGATTTGCCTCACCCTATGCAATCTTTCACATAGGGCCTTTTTCCATTTCCCCATGCAGACTTGAAGTCCATTTTTGCAAATCCCAGAGCTAAAAACATGATTTTTCCACATATACATGCCCTGCCTATATTACAACATGTTTATACGTAGGTTGCACCACTACAGCCTGCGTACATCGGGAAATGTGCCCAAAATTAAAAAATGGTGTCGGGTTTCCATGTCACATCACGAGATCAATGATCCTTGGCCTTCCATATATTGGAAACATTCCAACTCGGCCCTTCATTTCCACTTGAAGGCTATAAATGGGCCAAATCCGAGCTATGGAAAAGAGGAGAAATAATTCAACTTTGAGAACAAAGTTACTCTGGAGAAATTATTCACTTCACATTGAGTCTGCATCCCTTTGTCCTTTAATTCTGAACACATTGTTCAACCCCCAAGATCTTCCCTTATTGATTGAGAACTTCATTGTCTCTCTTATATGAGCTTGCCTTTGGTGGAGGATCGAAGTGGTGCAGGCCCAGCTGGAAGGAACTTAGTTCCTCGGTTCCGAACCGTGCCAACACATAAGTTTGTAACTCATTCACTTCTGCTGATTATATCTTAATAGAAATACTCTTTTCTCATCCAATTAATATCTCACAAATATTTGAATTGTTATTCCATGGGAGTATTTGTTATGAATGTTGATGGATTATGCTATTGAATGTGCTAACAATATATATTATCACCATATGCTTGTGTTGCTTGGTTGTTGGGGACTAGTTGCAGGCATATTGCTTTGGGTCAAGTGCTCAACAATGGACTTCATCGAACGTCTGGATGAGGTAAGCCTCTTATCTTGTCTTGTTAGCATATTTGTTTATATATCATACTTGAGATTAGAGTTGATTTCTACAGTCATTTCTGTATGTTGTGGTTTACCCCTAGCTATATAGATATTTTCCTTGTAACAGAATTGGAGACCATACTAGGGATTAAATATTCTTTTTTGGGGTTTAGAGTGTTATTCTACTTAGATTTCTCTCATTCATATTGAGTTTCTTGTCGTCTGATTGCTTGACAACCTCTGTTCACTATGAGTCTGAGTTTCTTAGACTTCTCCTTCGCCTAGCTGTGTTTTGACACATATACATGGGTTTTTGCTTGGCAGTCACGTACATACATGTGTTGTACTTCTGAAAGCTGCGTAAATACATGATTTTCCATTGAATAGTCACGTACATCAAGCTTTGTTGCTTGATTGCTGGTTTTGGTGGTTGTTGGGTAGGTTTTGATGATTACTGAGTCTTCTTAGGTCTCTGTGGTGACTGTTAAGTGTCCGTGGAATGACAAGAAACCTATCTTTGGTTGAATTTTTGGGCGGTGCCTTTCTCATCATATTTTTTATTTTGATTGTCCTTGCACTTTGGGTTGGGTGTTTTGCTCCTTGATATCCTACTTGGGTTGTCTCTATCTATACACAGTAGAGTCTTTATATCAAGATGTTGTTCAGTCCTTGCATTTTCATTCTCTTATATTGAAAATACAAAAATATTAGGCATTTTACATTGATTGGCATTTTCATCTCTTGAGTCTTTGTCATTTATCTTAGTGCATGTAAAGAAAGATTGCATTTTATTTAGAATTGCAGAATTGAATTGAAAATTGCGTTTTTGAAAAGCATATCATTTATTGGAAATTGAAGTTAGGACTTTGCATTGTATTCATATTCATTGATTTTACTTGTTGAGTCATAAGATCACTAGTTTCATGACCACACCTTTTGAGTAAGCAAGTCCATTAAAATTAACGCTATAATTTAAAATTTATTAGTAACAATTTTATTTTTTAGGGTGTACAAACTAGCTTAGGATTTAGAGCCTTGGAATAGGATTTTGTGAGTAAACTTCTCCGAGGATATTAAATCAACATATGTGTCTGACTAAGGGAGTGGAGAAATCTATTGTATAATCGGTAATATCATAAGGCTCCTCTTAAACTGGAGTTAAGCATGAGGTCGCGTGAGGTTGGTTGAAGAAATATCCCCCCGATACCTTCTTAGCGTTAGATATATTTTTGGGGATCTATTTGTATATGTGGATCTTTCTAGTGCCCTTATCTCCATGAGAGGCTGTGATTTCAAGGTTTCGGGCTTTGCTACCCTGCCCATACGGTGGACCTGACTTACAATTGTTTGTCTGTGCATCGGTTATACTGTGGTTTCTTAGTTGCTTGACTTAAGTACCACATAGTTTACTTGAAGGGGTATTCTGGAGGTACCTTGGTGTTGGTGTCTAAATATGTCCTTAAAACAACCGTAGTTTAACATTAATTTATCAACACAGAGATTCATCTTTTATCTCAATAATATCAGCAAAGTCTATGCAGGTAGCCTAAAATTGTGTAGCTAAACCAAATCTGAGTTCATCAACAATCAAGTTCCTCAAACGTTCACCAAAGATTCTAAGAACTAATGGAATTGAAATCTAATTACTAAGATGATATAAAGTGCAAAGGAACTAATCAATCTATTGAATTCTCTTAACTAAAAAGAAGTAATTGAATCTAAGTGAGGACTTGCATAATTAACTATCAATTATGAATTCTGATTACTGGAAAGGAAATAACGAATTACTCTATCTACAAAAGGAAACAACAATTGTAATCTAGTAAGAAGGGACAACTAATGTAACTTTTACCGAAAGGAACAACTATTGTAACTTTAACCGAAAGGAATAACAATCGTAAATCTAAGGAAAAGGAACAATGCGGATGAAAATGTGAGGAACTGTCAAGAAACAACTTTAGAAATAGAAATCGTAACGACAATCATTAATACTTGAGGGAAATGTCTGTCTTCTATACGCAAACAATCATAAAATCATTAACACACTTATGCATTTATCCTTGGCTATTGTAAAAGAGATTTGAATCACAAAATAGAAGTCAAACTTCGAACTAGTACAATTATAGAATGAGACAATAGCTCCTTCAGACTGGGCCCTCGGTCTTCAGAAGTACTGCTATGAGAAACTCAGAACACAGAAATGGTAGAAACACTCAAAAATTTCATTGATTCCATAGTTGGTGAAACATTTACAAAAACTGCTTGCACAGAGCAATTCTGAATCTAAATACTTGAATTCATTTTTTCTCTCCTTTTTCCTAGATCTATTACCCTCTTATATATTACAATAATTTGGGTAAATCAAGCTATCCTGAGGATCGAAAGATCCTCAGGATTGCTTTACTATTATAAAGTTACAATATAGAAAATGCATTATCTTCAAATCTGCTTTGCGCCTAAAAAGTCTTCAACCTCCAATAGCTTGCGCATAGCCAAGATCTCTTTGGTTATCTTTGACAGTTATTTATCCAATTCTGCAACAAAATCAAGCCATTCCAATTGTAATTTAGAATCTATCTAATAAAACTTCAATAAAAACCCTAAGAGACATATTAATCATGTTCTTTCCTATTTATCCCTAACTATATGAAGAATCAATCAAAATCATATCATGAACTGTGGAAAAAAGGAAGATATTTATACCTTTTTCGTAACCCAACATACCCCCCAACTTACCTTCTTGCATCTCCTCATGCAAGATGGAATCTTACATGTAAAGTAGTTATATTGTAGGGAAGAAAAGTTGGTTCACCAGGTCTCCCGAAACCATTGTTTCTTTTGATTTCGTCAAAAGTGGCGTCCTATCTCTTTTTATTAATTTGATAATCCCTCTGGTAAGTTTCTGGAGGAAACCAGATGAGAGGGGCGTTATACTTGCATCCCATCCAAACAGGCCCTTCCTCCTGAAGTAGTCTAGAATCCCTTTCCACTCTGAAGGTTGCTGCAAAGAAATTCTTAAATCCAAAGGGCTCTCTACTTTTAACCTCATCGGAGGATGCATCCCATCTTAGCTTGGAAGCAACAAGAGCTTCTTCCTTGAGTTCTCTAAAATATGTGATACCTGAATGGATGACCTGTAAATGGATAGGAGACAATGAGTTCACAACCCCCACCCTTTTCATGAAGGTCTTACGTCGCATGATGGCTGGGAAGGATTTTGGAGGCTCTCCTCTAATCCATAGATCTAAACTAGTTTCCCTCTTTATGAACATTTTGTGAGCCTTACCCCATCTGACCTGGTTCCTAGTAAAGGACATGAATGCCTGGAACTGTATGTCCTCTATGAAGGGACCAGGGTTGTCTCCTCTATCTTCTTCCAAAATGAAATTGTGGAAATATAATTCACACAAAAGGTATTGTACCTTCTCTTCCTAATCTTTGAAACATGAAATAAATTCTGATACAATGGAAAATGAAATGGGTTTACCTGCTCTAATGGCCTTCACTCTCAACAATAGATACTATTCCATAAAGAATAAAACATAATTAGTGGCAGGGGCTCTGCAATTGATGGCATCAGAGTAGACATCATAGATGTGTTTGATTTTCTCCAAAGCTTTTTCCATTTGGGTTTGCACCTTTTTGATCTTCTCTTGGGCTATGGTGAGCACAACATAGGTCTCACCCTTTGTTGCTGTCATGTCCTTCAATTCTTTAACAATCCTTTGATATTCAGTCCTAGTTACCATTCCATGTTGGTGTTGGACCAATTCTTGTTGGGCTTGTGTAAGTTCTGCTTTTAGTCTATCGATGGTGACACTCTATGCTTGAGATTGAGATGCTTGGTATTCTTCCATAGCGCTCATCTCTTCCCTGGATTGAGTTAATTCTTGCTGGGCTTGTCCCAATTCTTCTTTTAGCTTATCAATGATGGCACCCTGTTCCTGAGATTGGGATTCTTGATATTCATTCATTTCTTCTCTGGAGTGAATTAATGCTTGTTGGGTCTGTGCAAGATCTGCTTCTAGTCTATTCATGATAGTACTCTGTTCCTGGGACTGCTCTGTTATAGTCAGTAATTCACCTCTGTTTTGAATCAGGGTTTGTTGAGACTGCAGTAGTTCTTCCTCCAGTCTCCTAATAGTAGCATTCTGCTCAAAGAGTTGAGCCTTTTCCTCTAAAATCAGAGTGTCTGTTTGTATCTCAACATCAACCATCTCTTGTGTTTCTATAGGAATTACATCTTCATCCTAAACTACTGCTTCTTTTACCACTAATTCCTCAGGGTCTGTCTGTATCCCTACAAAATTTGTACTAACTGCTTTCTTAGGAAGAGGGTTTCTTCCTTGCATTTTGCCCCTTTTGTTTTTCTTTCTTCTGTGGATCTTGTCTGCTAGTTCTAACTATTTTCTCAATTCCTTGATAATCTCCTTGATTTTTCCCACCTTCTGCTTTAATACCTCAGCCCTCTTAGCCTTTTTCTTCAACAATTTGTTTTCTTTCTTTAATTTCCTAATTTGTTTCAGGCTTTTGGATGATTTCTGTTTATGAGGGATCTTGAGGTCTTCTTCATTCCGACCAGTAGATGGCTATCCCTCTGTTCCATCCAATTTCTCTAGTTGTCCAAGAGGGTCTCTCATTTCAAAAATAAATTCCTCCTGTGCTGTGTCGTCTGGAAAAGACATTTCAATATCAGGAAAGTCTTCAACTGGTTTTGAAGAGGAGGTTGGTTCTGGGTCTTTTTCCAAATTATTTTCATCTCTGTCAGTAAAGGTTCCTAAGTTCCCCAAAACCTGAGCTATTTCTATCTCATAGCTATTCAAAAAGTGTCTTTTCAGGTTCTCTACTGCAGGTTGGGTGTCTCTCTGATCATCCTTTTGTGCTGTCTACTCTGCTTTCTCAATTGCTTGAACATTTTCCTATAGAGGCTGTTCTATGAAATTCTGAAGTTCTTCAGGGTGCTCTGTTGCATCCTGAATTGCTTCAGTTGTTTCTTGAGTTTGTCTTCTTCTCTTCCTTTTCCTAGGGGGGGATCTAGGAGCAACCATTGTTCTCTTCTTCCTTTTTTTTAATGCTTATGTCTGTGAGGTCTGGGCCTCAGTGATTTGAGCAGGGTCTGCTTCAACTTCGATTTGAGGCAGTGGAATTTCTCTTTGGGTGGTAGTTTCCTGCTCCAGTTGTGGAGGTCTATTGGCCTTAATCAGATTCTCCCAAGTCAACTGAGTTTGACTCAATGCTTTATCCACTATTAGTTTAACTAATCTGTGGTGTCTGATAACAGTAACAAGATCCTTGGACTTTTGTGTTCTTAAGGCAACTTCATGTAGTATGGTATTCAGGAAGAAAGGTAGATTAAGTACTAATCGTTGCTTCAAGGCTGCCAACAATTTGAGATGGTGAGGTCGAATTACGTCGTATCGTCCATCGCAAGTGATGTACCGCTAAACTATCCCTGTTAGTTCCTTCCATGGTTCACTGAGGGTACTGGGATTAAGTCCCTTTCCTTTTTTATTCAATTCTTCCTCAAGTTCTGTGAAAGATTCCATAGCTTCCCTCAACTTCGTGTATTTCCCTGTCCATTGAATGCCTGTGCTGGGGAGGCCTATGACTTCTGCTATGATTTTTTGGGTGACTGAGATATGTATGCCTTGCACCATAGATATTTCTCCTTGCAGGTTTTGAAAGAATTCAAGCATGATGTTTGTGTCATATCCTTGCAAGCGACTGTAGTACTTGGTCCACCCTAGGCGATGTAGGATTTATCTTTCCTGTTCTGTAACCCAGAGTAATGTCGTCTCTCTGCGCACACTTCTGCCACCCATATTTCTGTGAAAAAGAAAGAATGACTGTCATTCCTGTTTAAAAATTTGTTTAGACCAGCTTTGGAGAAGCATATACCAAAAATAGAAAATATCAGTGACAACAAATGTATAAAGACGTGGGTTTCATATTTACTACAATCATTACATCTAGTCGGGAAGTGTGCTGAGCATCCCCCCTCATTAATGTATAGGTCGTCCTCGACCATCAGTGTAGGTGTAAGTAATGAGTGCAGGTATTTTTGGGTGAGAGGTAATGATTGCGTTGTTGCCGCCGATAGGGACTAATCATATATAATTAAAAAAAAAAAACAAATGCCACCAAAAATCATTTAAATGATAGTTTGATTGATTTGTGGAATTTGTAAATTTATTACACCTATGTTCAAAAAATGATTTATGGATAAATCAATCAAAAAAAATTAAATATGTTCATTTTTTTTTTAATATTCCACATAGCATAATATTGTTACTTTTCCGGGTGATTGAGTATAACTGATATGATAGCCTCATTATTTAAGTAAAGGAGATCTAGAGACACACATAAACTTGGTATTTTGAGATAATCTTCCATACCACAGGCAGAGCCGCTGCTACCCGCAGGTGTCCATAGCCTTGGCAGGGTTGCCTTTTAACTCTTAGATGAGCCTGTATCCTTAATACACATGCGAATCATATTTTTCCAAAAAGGCCATTATCCTAGTTTGGTAGCCAGATGATGATAATGCCACTCACTATATTATAACTTAAGTGAACAAGCCAGCTCGTGGTGAGACCTCTTGTCCTTTGACAAAAGAAAATGTCAAAGGCCATTTCCTTGGTGTGGTAGCCATAGTGGGAGTGTCACTTACGTTAGTATCCTATGATCATGGTAGGTTGGCTCGTGATGAGACCCCCCGTTCTTTATGAAAAATATTTTTATTATGTATCTTTATTTATTTGTATCTTTTCTTAATAAATATTTGAATTGTCTTTTCCCAAGAAGACCATTATCCTGGTTTGGTAGCCGGATGATGATAATGCCACTCACTAGATTGTAACTTAAGTGAACAAGCCAGCTCTGGATGAGACTTCTTGTCTTTTGACAAAAGAAAGTGTCAAAGGCCATTACCCTGGTGTGGTAGCCATAGTGGGAATGTCACTTACGTTAGTATCCTATGATCATGGTAGGTTGGCTCGTGATGAGACCCCCTGTTCTTTATGGGAAAATTTTATTTTATATATAT
>ML837952.1:0-29020 GCA_009831015.1 Picea engelmannii | reverse complement strand
GGAAGTGTAAAGATGCCAAGTAAAAGTGTGCTGAAGACTCCTTATAATATAGAGGCAAAATATCATTCAGGTATATTTGTATATATAAGGGAAAGAAACAACTTATGGTGGTGATCGATTATGAACGAGGTTTAAGATATTTCAAAGAGATTATTCCGTGAAATTTTTTTTGATAAGGTGTGAGGGACCATCCAAAAAATAATGACAGATCATTGTAATGATGATTAGAAACAGTGCTTGTGAAAATTATTTGATGAAAGCCACACTTATGGAGGAATGGCTAGCATTTGAATAGTAAATAAGGGAATGACAATCGCGCAAAAAGGAACAACAGTTGTTTCGTTCAAAAAGGGAACAACAGGTGCGCGAAAAAGAAACAACAATTGTTCCGTTCGAAAGGAGCAACAGGCGTGCGAAAAGGAAAATCAGTTGTTCCATTCAAAAAGGAACAACAGGTGCACAAAAAGGAACATTAGTTGTTCCATTCGAAAGGAGGAGCAGGCACGCGAAAAAGGAACAATAATTGTTCCGTTAAAAAAGGAACTACAGGCGCGCGAAAAGGAACAACAGTTGCGCAAAAAGGAACAACAGTTGTTTCATTCAAAAAGTAACAGTAGGCGCACGAAAAAGAAAAAGAATTGTCATGAGCATGTAAAAGACAGAGTCTGTGTGATAAGACAAAATGGGAGTATGGAACAGAAAAAGGTGCTAATTGTAGTTATCTGTCCTGATTCTTATTTCCTAGATGAATTTTTATAAAACAAAGAAAAACTAACCACTCAGTTGGAAAACTATGTACAGTATGTACAATATAAACAAAATACATCATTTATGGAGTTGGGGTGGCTGGGTTACCTTCCCAGCCAACCAAAATTTGCACCGTAGGGTCTTTACTTACTTCTTGATAGAAATAATCTTTTGAAGGTGGCTGGTGGTAAAGTCGCAGTCAGTGTCCATTGACTAGAAAGGGTGATCTAGACCCATTGATGGTGCTCAAAGTAACCGTTCCATTATTACGGACTCCGTTAATTTCATACAACCCTAGCCACCGTGTCTGTAATTTCCTAGGAAAGTCCTAAAATCTGGAATCATAGAGGAGCACCCAGTCGCCTTTCTTGAATGATTTCTTCTTGATATGCTTGTCATGCCAGGTTTCTCTCTGTCACTGGATAACAACTGTGCTCTCCACAATAGACAAGCATGCTTCATCCAATTCGTTGAGTTACTGAAGGCTCGTTTATGTGCTTCTATAAGACTTAGTCCAATTTCCTGGGCCATTCTTAGGGTCTTGATCTCGAATTCGATTGGCAAGATGGGTTCTTTACCATAGACTAGATGGTAAGGAGAGTAGCCAGTGGTGTTATGCCAGGTTGTAGGATAAGCCCATAAGGCATTTGGGAGCTCAGTATCCCAATTCTGTCGGTTTGTTGAGAGAGTCTTCATCAGGATTGCCTCTAGGACCTTATTGGTGCTTTCTACTTTCCCGCTTGCCTATGGGTGATATGGAGAAGTAACTCTGTGCTTAATGTGATAGCTGTCCAGGGTGGCAGTGATTCTATGGCCTGTAAATTGTGACCCTCCATTAGTAATTATTTCTCTGGGTAGTCCATACCGTACAAACAATTTGAAAAGGAATTTGATGACTACTTCTTCTATTGCATTTGGTAAATCTTCCGCCTCTACCCATTTGGTCATGTAGTCCATTGCAATGAGAAGACCTTTTGATTTGACTTTAGATTAAAGGGGTCGACGAAGTCCAGTGCCCATCTTTCAAATGGTTCTATGACTACTTGTGTTTTCAAGGGAATTTCATCAGCCTGACCTGGTTTCCCCATTCGCTGACAGCTGTCGCATGTATGAACATATTTCTTAGCATATCTGAATATTGAGGGCCAATAATAGCCCATCTGTAAGATTTTGTGTCCAATCCTACGGTCTACAAAATGCCCCCCATAGGGCTCGTCATGTCCTGCTTTCAGTATGTCATAGATTTCATCCTCTCGTATGCATTGTCGGATCTGGAGATCATCTCATGTGTGGAAAAGATATCCATTGATCCAAGTGAATCGTGCGCTATGTTGGATGATTAGTCATCTTTCCTTTGATTATAAATGTGTCGGTAATCTTCCCGCTACTAGATAATTTGCTACATCAGCATACCAAGGTGGTTTTGTGTCGACAACAAACAGATGCTCATCTGGGAATTGGTCCTCAATTGTTAATGAGTCGTCTGTTTTTGGGATGCGGGACAGGAAGTATGTGACAAGATTTTATCTCCTGGGTTGATCTTTGATGGTGATATCAAATTCCTGCAATAATAATAACCATCGAGTGACCCGTCCATTAGTAATTGGTTTATTAGCTAGATATATAATGGCAGAATGATCAGTATACAGGCTAACTGGATAGCCTGTTATATAATGACGAAATTTATTGATGGCATGTATAATAGCTAAAAACTCTTTCTCTGTTACTGTATAATTAAGTTCAGCTGGAGTTAGATTCTTGCTAATGAAATAAATGGCGTAGGGTTTCTTTTCTTCTTCCTGTCCAAGAACAACACCTATAGCAATGTCTGAGGCGTCGGTGGAAATTTGAAATGGTATTTTCCAATTTGTTCCTCTCAACACTGGTGCTGTTGAGATCAGTTTATTGAGTTATACAAAAGCCACATCACATTTGTCAGACCATTTAAATTCTACATTACCTGTCAAAGCATGTAAGGGCGCAACGGTTTTTGAAAAATTTGGCATAAATCTGTGATAGTATCCTGAAGCACCAAGGAAACTACGTACCTCAGTTTGTGTGTGTGGAGTAGGTAGATTAAGGATTACCTCAATTTTTGCTAGGTCTACTATAATTCCATCTGCAGAAATGTAATTCCCTAATACCACACCCTCTGTCATCATCATGTGACATTTTTCATGACTTAAACATAACCTGGTAGCGATGCACCATTCCAATACCTTCTCTAGATTATTCAAGGCTTGATTGAAGTCGTCGCTGTACGGGGTGAAATCATCCATGTAGACTTCAATCCCTTCACTAATCATATCATTGAATATGCTCAGAATTTCCCTTTGGAATGTAGCTGGAGCATTACAAAGTCCAAAGGGAAATACTTTGTAGGAAAAGGTACCCCAATGACATGTGAATGTCATTCTATCCTGATCTTCTGGGGTAATCTGGATCTGATTATAGCCGCTGAAACCATATAGGAAAGAGAAAAATGTCTTCCCTTCCAAGGTATCTAGGACTTGATCGATAAAGGGTAATGGAAAATGGTCTTTTTGAGTAGCTTTTTTTAGCTCCCTGTAATCAACACAGATTCGCCACTTCCCATTTTTTTTTGGGACGATGACTAATGGGGAAACCCATCGACTATCTGAGATAGGGTATCTAATATATGTGTCCAACAACTTTTGTAGCTATTCTTTAACAATATATCTGAGGTGGGGGTTCAGTCTTCTTTGTAGTTTTCAGATAGGTTAGACGTCTTTCTCAATATAAATGTGGTGTGTGCAGAGTTGTGGATCAATACCTTTCATATCAGAGTACTCCCAGGCAAAAGCTTGTTGGTTTTATTTAGAGAGGGTTTGGATTAGCTTTTGTTGTTGTTTCTCTTCTAGGTTGGCATTAATGTTCAAATACTTCCCTGGTGTGATCTCAATGGATTTTCTGTTGTGAATAGCGGTAGTTGGAATTTGTTGTTCCATTAAATCTTCCAGTGGGTCTCCCTGTGCTTCACAGTCTAGAACAACTTGGAGCATCTAGCATGTTGGGTTACTTACAATGGTTGGGTTGTTAATAAACCCACTGATTACATCATCCTCTAGCTGATTCTTGAGCTTGAGGGCTTCTTCCATCGTGAGTGGGGCATGCAGATCCTTCTCTGGATATCGTGGTGGTGGAAACTGCGGGTGTACGATCGTTGGACTAGGTTTGGCTGGAGGATATAAGATGAGATTCCTTGTAACCCCTCCTCTAGAAATTGTCATTGTACCCATTCGACAGCCTATGTATGCATCAACTGTTGTGATCCATGGTCTACCCAATATCAATGGATGCCCTTCGAGTCCACTTCTTGGGTTGATGATGAGAAAATCTATGGGATATTCCCAAGAATCAACTGAAATGGCTATATCATGTAGTGTGCCGAGTGGTTTGACCACTAATCGATCGACCAATTGCAACATAATCGGGGTTGGGTTGAAAGAGTCAAGACCCAAGGCATTGTAGGTTTCCATAGTTAGAATATTGATGTCCGCCCCCAAATCAACTAGGGTATTTGGAAAGGAACAACCCTGAATCTGAACTGTTACTATGGGGTTCCCTGGATTTGCATATTTGATTGGTGTTTCTCTACCCTAAATTAGATTAGATAAGGCTCCCACTACATGAACTGTTGATGATAAATTTTTTATTTTTCTGATGGGCTTCCTCCCACATAGCTCCTTGATTGTCTTTGCATAGATCAATATGTCTTGCAGGGCTTGCTGAAGTGGAATTTTGATGTATAAATTCTTGAGTTCCCCTACAATGTCGAAGTCAGGATATACGGTGGGTTTCGCTATCATCGGTCTTTCGGGGAATGGAGGGGAGGGAATTGCATCCTTATCAGAGTCTTGTGATTTGACTGTGTTCCCCCCTTTCTCGATTTCTTCTGTTATTACCACAGTCGAGGGTGTTATTGTTGGTTGTTTTTCATTCCTCTGTTCTTGGGGAACATCATTTTGTTCCAGGAAGATTATGCACCCCGATCTTAACCGAAGTTCATTGCATCCTACTAGATTGATTTCCCCTTCTCCACTTTCCATAATCTGGATGAGCTGAGCTGGTCTGTTATTGGGATTTGGGTGGGGTTGGGCAAGTAATTGAGGGTGCAATTGTGATTGGGGCAATGGGAGTGGAGTTTGTAACAGGGGTTGGGTTTGAGAGGCCATCCCCATAGGTTGGTTATTCATCCTCATGGGGCGCTGCCAGTTCTGGTTCCAATTTGGGTTTTGGGCAGTCGAGTTAGGCCATTGTGGAGGGTATGTATTATTCAAATTTTTCCAGGATGAGGTGGGGTATTGCAAATTGGGCCAATTGGAACTTGTAGTTGGTTGATTTTATGAGTTGGGGTTTGTGGCGGGCTGGTTTGGCCAGGTAGGAATTGCAGGTGGGTACTACTGGGGCTACCATTTCTGATTAGTAAATGGTTGACCCTGCCATGTGCTGCCAAAATTCTGCTGTTGATTATACTGTCCAGGAAAGAAAGAGGAAGGGTCCTGTAATGTATTTTGAGGCCAAGACTGCCACTGACAGCACTGAGCCATCAGATATAATGGTTCTGTTTCCTCTTCTGCTTCTTTGAATACAACTTTCAATCCAGGGAGTGATGGGAATTCATTTGTGTCGTGATCCTTGGCGCAAATAGTGCAAACCCGAACTATATCCAAGAGGCATTCCCTTGGACCATGCTTCTTTCTGCACCTGTGGAAAAATATAACCAAGGTCTGCTCTACTTCTACCTTTTTTTGTTTGGCCTGCAATACATCCAATTGTGTAGTCAAAGTGCTCAAAATATCTATTTTAAAGTTTTCTAGGATATTACCAACTTCAGCTCACGTAACATCCCTGCTGGTGATATTGTTGTTTCTTGTGAGGGACATCCGAATTCCTGACCTGGTCCATGTACTTCCTCGTGAGCACCTGATACACAATAGAACAATGTATTCATAAGTTTCCTGATAAATGTCACCTTTCCCCATTAAATTCAATGTTTCTACCCATTCATCCTTCATGCCTTTGATCAAAGTTGCTTTGAGTACTTCACCTGGTAATGTACCATAGGGTCATCTTTGCAAATTATACTGAAATCTTTCGACATATTCTTCTAATGGTTCATTTTATTTTGCAGTCATTTGAAAGATTTCATCTTTTAGGTCTCTTGTTCTGCAATAATCCTGATATTTTAACAAGAAGGTTTGTTTCATTTGGTCCCATGAATTGATGGTTCCACCTCCCAATCCCATGAACCAGCGTAGGGATGCTCCCTTTAAGGTAGAGGGGAATAATTTTAATTTTTGGGGTTCAGAGGTGTAATCATACCCTCTACATAGGACATCAAATTCAAATAGGAATGCATCCGGGTCTTCTGAAATCAATCCATGGAAGCTTGGCAGGTTTTGTAAGGGGATTGATTTCATGGGGGCATTGACAATTGGGTCAACTATTGGATACTCCAGCGTGGAGGTCTGAGGTTGTTGTTGATTTGGTTGTGCCATTTGATCGAAAATGTGCCAAAAATTTTCAGGAGGTTCTTGATTCGGGTATTCTATTTGAAATAGTTGATTATTTGGTCCTCCAGGGAATTTGATTGCACTCCCTTTATTTGGGATTTCGAATATGCCTTCTTCTTTCGCAGGAGACTCAGGGTCAGGTGGTGATGGTGGGTTTGCCTTGGTAACCCCACTAGTTTATCCTATTCCCTCCATATTATTAGAGCTTCCCTCTTCTAAGGGGTTGAGCAGTGGGAGATCTGTATTCTAAAATCTCTTCTCAGTCCCTTCAGTTTTTCTATGAATCTTAGCATGGGTCGTAGTTGGTGAAACTATTGCCTGAGGGATTCGGGTGGGTCCTTTCCTAGGTCCAACCGAAGCTTGAGATTCACCCTTTTTGATGATTTCTTCTATGAAAGTGCTTCTTCCAAGGATCACCAAACCCTAGGTTTTGGTAATTTTTGGTGGGGGTTTTGGTTTTTCAAGATCCTTCTTTCTAGTCATACACACTTCACACAACCAAAAAAGAAATTTCAACAAAAATAAACACCTACAAAGCCTCTTAAGTGTTGGCATAAGCATTTTACTTATTACCTGCGTAGGTTCTTACCTTCCGTCTTCAATACCTAGTCCTCCAGAGACACAACCTATGCTACCTTTGAAATTCTCCCCGACAACGGTGCCAAAATGTTGGTGTATAAAGATGTCCTAAAAACAACCTTAGTTTAAAATTAATTTATCAACCCGGAGATTCGTCTTTTATCTCAAGAATATTAGCAAAGTCTATGCAGGTAGCCTAAAATCGTGTAGCTAAACCAAATCTGATTTCATCAACAATCAAGTTCCTCAAACATTCACCAAATATTCTAAGAACTAATGGAATTGAAATTTGATTACTAAGATGCTATAAAGTGGAAAGGAACTAATCAATCTATTGAATTCTCTTAACTAAAAAGAAGTAATTGAATCTAAGTGAGGACTTGAAGAATTAACTATCAATTATGAATTCTGATTACTGGAAAGGAAATAATGAATTACTCTATCTACAAAAAGAAACAACAATTGTAATCTAGTCAGAAGGGACAGCTAATGTAACTTTTACCGAAAGGAACAACTATTGTAACTTTAACCGAAAGGAACAACAATCGTAAATCTAAGGAAAAGGAACAACACAGATGAAAATGTGAGGAACTGACAAGAAAAAAATTCAGAAATGGAAATCGTAATGACAATCATTAATACTTGAGAGAAATGTCTGTCTTCTATATGTGAACAATCATAAAATCATTAACACACTTATGCATTTATCCTTGGCTATTGTAAAAGAGATCTGAATCACAAAATAGAAGTCAAACTTTGAACTAATACAATTAAAAAATGAGACAGTAGCTCCTTCAGACTGGGCCCTCGGTCTTCAGAAGTACTTCCATGAGAAACTCAGAACACAGAAATGGTAGAAACACTCAAAAATTTCATTGATTCCATATCTAGTGAAACATTTACAAAAACTGCTTGCGCAGAGCAATTCTGAATCTAAATACTTGAATGTATTTTTTCTCTCCTTTTTCCTGGATCTATTACCCTCTTATATATTACAATAATCTGGGTAAATCAAGCTATCCTGAGGATCGAAAGATCCTCAGGATTTATTTACTATTATAAAGTTACAATATAGAAAATGCATTATCTTCAAAACTGCTTTGTGCCTAAAAAGTCTTCAACCTCCAATAGCTTGCGCATAGCCAAGATCTCTTTGGTTATCTTTGACAGTTATTTATCCAATTCTGCTACAAAATCAAACCATTCCAATCGTAATTTAGAATATATTTAATAAAACTTCAATAACAACCCTAAGAGACAGATTAATCACATTCTTTCCTATTTATCCCTAACTATCTGAAGAATCAATCAAAATCATATCATGAACTATGGGAAAAAGGAAGATATTTATACCTTTTTCATAACCCAACACCTGGGTCAGATAAGGGTCAGACAACATGCAACCTTTGTGGAAGATTAACTCTGTAGGGGGATCTAACCGACTAGTTTTTAAGACCATGAGGGCCCTTATAACTAATTATGTTTCCTCCAATCTTTAGCAGTGGAGTCTCATGCCCCTCTTGGGTGAGGCATACCTACTTTAGAGAGGGAGGTCCCTTTTAACCACTTTATCCTGTTTGTGTGCATATTGGCCATTTGATTATTTTTTGTGTGCTCTTTGATTACTAGTTGGCCTTAGGGTTTGTTTTTTATTTCTTGAATCTTAATTCATTGTGGATCCATACCAACTTCCCCGCAGGTCTCGCCGCTTGATACAATTACCACCGCATTTTGAGTCTTTGCATTTTAAAAGGCATAGAGTTATTAAACGTGGTACACACACCTCCACTTATCAGACTTGTGATTCTACAAGGATGAGTACTGAACCAAGTCATCAAGATACTGGGAACCCTTCGAATCCCACACCTACTATAGTTTATGGTACCCCTTTGACTCCTTCAACCACAATGGTTGTAGTACCAGAGGCACCTATCATCACTGCTGCCCATCCTATAGTGAATACTCAACCTATATCCACGAACCCTTTTGGGTCTCTTGGCCATTCACTGGGCTATAATGTTCAATACATCTTGATGGCCTCTAGTCCTTTTTCCTATGGTATGCCAAATTTTACATCGCAGTTTTCAAATTCCATTTCAGTCGCTGACCCTAATGCTAGCATTGTACTCAGGGGCACAACTCCTCCTTATAATCCATTCTCGTTTGGTGGAACCCATGTCCCTCAAATGACTCCTACCGTGGGAGGCTTTCATCCTTTTAATCCTGGGTCTAATCCTATTGCTTCTGGATGGAGTAACCAACATGGCGGACAAGCTTCTTCTCAAGTTCTATCCTTTACACTCACCTCCTCAGTTCTGATTCTGAACAACACATTTGGCATGACAAATACACCTTTATCCTCTGGATTCACACTTGGAGGAGGTCAGTTTCACACCTTGGGAAACCCCCAAATTGAGTCCACTTCGGTTGGGGGCAATTTTTCTAACCCTCATCAGAAAATTCCTATTGGAATGATGCCCAACCACCCCCTTATGAATCAACCTGGAGGAGGATATTACAATCCTGGTCAGGGCCATGGTTCTTACCAGAACCTTGGATGGGATACAATTCCCCAACTGCAATCTTTTCAGGGAGCTTGGGGCCATATGCCACAACCCCGTCTCCCTTTTCTAGCCACGCCCAATCTTCTAGACTTGTCTAAGTTGATGAATGACCCTGTGTGTCATGATCCTACATGCCCCCCCGTTCCCACCAAGCTTCCTTCAAATATTCCAAAATTTGAAGGAAAGAATGGCAAGGATCCTAGTGATCATGTTACCACCTTTTACCTATGGTTCTCTTCGAATTCCCTTAATGATGATTCCATTGCCATGAAATGGTATATCAAGCTAACTAGGGGGGCATATAGGACCTTTAGTTAGATGGTTCTAATCTTCCTTAACCACTTCCAATTGCCGATTCATTATGATGCTGGCCTAGAACTTCTATCAAACTTACGCCAGGACAAAGCCACTCATATCTAGGATCACATCCAGGAGTGGTGTAGATGAAAGAGGTTGATCAAGACCTAAATACCCCCAGAGTTCCTATTAGAGTGGTTCCTTAAGTCTCTACAACCTTATATTTCGAAGGATGTTTCTACATCCGGAGTTACATATGAGGAAGAAGCAATTTTCAAAGCCCAACAATTAGATATTATATATGCTCAGTCTGGGATGTTATACAAGATTCTTCTTGACTCACTGAGGTCAAACTATGACCCTAGACAAAATCCTGGGCTTCATGCCGATAACATTGTAGGCTCTGCCAATGTGAAATCCACAGACTCGGTGACAAGCCATTTGAAAGAGTTTTCTCTAAACCAATCTACAGGAGGGCCAACTTCATCTATGTCTTCCAATCCCACTTAGTTGGTGGATGTACATTCCGTGTAATCATTGACCGATCCAAATGGTAACTAGCAACCAGGAGGGAATAAGAAGAAAGGATGTAATAATAATTGTAAGGGTGGGAAGAATAATAATAAACCCAAGGATGATGGTAATAATGAGAAGATGAATACTAATGATGGTGAGGGAAAGAAAGAAAGGCGTAAGGTGAAGTTCCCTGGTAAACTTTGTATAGACAATCACCTTACTCATTTATGCCCCAAACTTGCAGAAGCTGCAAGGCTCTTATCTCTACTGCCCGTTGTGCTTATGAATCCTTTTCCACATAACCAACAAATGGCCTCGAGCTCCTCAAATTCCAGAAATGTAGCGAGTGGGATTCAAAACCCACCGACACAAGACAGTGACCGTTTATGCATCAATATGGTTAAATTTGAGGTTAATGTAGCCATATGATCTCATGATTACAGTTCTCCACAAAATGTACCTGGTCTACAGTCTCCTCCTCCCTTGGAGACGCCCCTACAGATCGAAAAACTGGTGCCACCACCTCGTATTTTGAAAGGAGTTCTCAAGTGCTCTACCCATAATACTAATGCTAGAGCCACCCATAATTACTTTATTGTTGAGGACCTGGGTAAAACCCCTTGTGCGATGTTGGCCCTGGAGGCACTCTAGACGTGTCCTTCACAGAGGAATGCCTTGTTATTTACATTAGGAGCTCGATATCCCAGTGGCTCAAAAGTTATCAAGTTTGACATCACAGATGTGAAGCCTCACTTGCCTTACCATGTGGCATTCCAAATCCATGTGGGTTACTCGAAGTATACCATCAAGCATACTATTGTTGATGAAGGCACTGAAACATGTGTGATGTACCTGGTCTGTTGGAAAGCCCTCGACTCTCCGAATCTCTCTCAGTCTCCAACCATGTTGACTATTTTTGACGGTTGTTCCTTCCGCCCTCACGATATTCTTCCTACCTTTCCGTTCTAGTTAGGTGGGAAAACAATAGAGGTGGATGTCAAGGTGGTTGATCTTCCCCTCGGTTATAACTTGTTACTAGGATGCAATTGGACTTACACTATAACTGCCATCGTATTTCCTGTCTTCCGTACTCTTTGTGTTCCTCATGATGGGAAGATCGTGACGATCGATCCGTTTTCCTTTGCGTATGCTAGCCCCAATGCATCTGTTAGACCGTTGATCCCCATGGTTGACAATTCTCAGATGACAACGGAGAATATTGGTGTCGGAATGTATTCATCCCTTATGGGTACCTTCGACTTCATGACACCAGTTCACCATATTTACGCCATGTCCAGTAGGCTCGTTTCGTCAGAGAGGTCCTTTCCTTTCTGCACTTCCTATTTTAATGATCCTTGGACCTTACCTTCCTCAAATGAATCTTGTGAAGGTGATTCACATGCTGGAATGAAAATTCCACTGTCGGTAGCTGAGATAGTGTATCAAGCTGTTCTCGACTCTTCTACCGATCCTGATCCTATTACCTCACAGATGGACAAGGAAGATCCTATTCTTGAGCCCTTGTGGGACATTTCATCGTCTTGTTCACATGACTGCCTCAATGAGACTTTGCCCTAGGATGAAGCTATCATCAAGGCCATGAATGGTTCTGACAAACCTTGTGATGATAAGCATCATCGCTCTTGTTTTCTCCCAGAGCTTGATAGAATTGAACAAGATAACTTTAGATCTACTTTAAGTGAGATAGTCGGTCACACCATAGTTCCACTTGATACGTATGAAATTTATGCTGAAGGAATCATGGCAAGTATCTCACCTACTGCCATTATCGATATCTCTCATACCCCTGGCAATATTGAAAATGTACACATCAGTGTAGATTTTTTGCCAAAAGAAATCCTGATCTACACCGAACTCTTCAAGGAATTCCGAGATGTATTCTCTTGTTCATATGAAGATATCCCAGGAATCAACCCTCAAATTGTCTAACATGAGATTAAAACTTACTTGGATGCTAAGCATGTTTGCAAACATCTTAGAGATGTCAATCCTCAAAATGCCCCTGCTATTAAGGCAGAGGTAGAGAAACTGCTTAATGCTGGCTTCATCTACCTGGTTCCCTTGACTGAATGGGTATCCAATCCCATTCCTGTGAATAAGAAGTAAGGGACCATTCATGTATGCATGGATTTTCATGACTTGAACAAACCCTATACTAAAGACAACTTCTTGACACCATTCATCGATCAGATCCTCGACGAGTGTGCGAGAAGCAAAGTTTTTTCTTTCATGGATGGATTTTCAGGGTATAACTAAATTCAGATTAAACCCAAGGATCAACATAAGATGACATTTATTTTTCCTTGGGGTACTTTCACATACAGGAAGATGCCTTTCTGCATTAAAAATATTAGAGCAACCTTCCAACGTGCTATGACCTTCACTTTTCATGATCTCAAGAATATAGTCGAAGCTTATCTTGACGATCTTCCTGCTCACTCCTGTAAGAGAGTGGATCACCCTAAGAACCTTCGACTAGTTTTTGAAAGATGTCATCATTATTGCATCCGATTGAACCCTCATAAATGCATCTTTTGCGTTAGTTCAGGACTTCTTCTAGGATTTTTAGTCTCTGAGACTGGGATCATGGTAGATGCGTTAAAGGTTGAGGCAATACTTTGATTACCTCCCCAATGCACTATTCGACAAATTCAAGGTTTACGGGGGAAAGATAACTTTTTACGTCGGATTATAGTGAACTATGCCAATATTAATAAGGGTTTCATGCATCTGTTGAAGAAGGATAACCTTTTATCTGGGATGAGCGAGCCCATGAATCCTTCGATGCTTTGAAGAAAGACTTGGTATCAATGCCTCTGCTAAAGTCCCCTGACTACATTAGAGATTACTTGCTTTATTTTGCTGCATCCAAAGAGACGATTGGTATGTTATTGGTTAAGGAGAATGATGAGATCCATGAGAATGTCATTTACTATCTTAGTCGAAACTTAGTCAGTCCTGAGCTCAAATATTCTCACATTGAAAAGCTAGCTTTGGCTATCGTTCACGTAGTCCAACGATTACACCATTATATATTGATTTGAAAAACTACTATGGTTGCCTATTTCAATCCATTTCAATACGTCCTTACCAGACATATCATAGGGGAAAAATACAATAAATGGATTGTCATTTTACAAGAATTTGATCTCGATTTTTCTTCTACGAAATCCAAGAAATCGCTAGTCTTTGTAGAGTTAATATACGACTTCCCACGATTGGACGAGGATGTTATTCATGTTGATTATTTTGTGGATGAACACATTTTCCTTGTCTTGTCGTCTGACCCCTAGTATGGAGACATTGTTCTCTATCTTCAAACTTTGAAGTTCCCTCAGCATCTCTCATGAGATGACCGATGATGTATATGATAACAAGCTAAGAACTAACTTATCATCGGTGACACTTTGTATCATCGAGGAGTAGAAAATATCTTGCACCATTTTTTAACTCATGAAGAAGCTGAGTTAGTTCTAAACTATTGCCATAGTTGGGCTTGTCGCGGTCATTTATCCGGGCTTGCGACAACCCAAAAAATTTTGCGAGCTGGTTATTTTTGGTTGTCTATCTTTAAAGATTGCATTGAAGCGGTTAAGAAGTGTCACCTCTGCAAGGTGTTCACTTGGAAAATGTGCTCGCATCCAGCCCCTCTCCATCCAGTCATTACCATCAGTCCCTTCACCAAGTGGGTGGTAGAATTTGTGGATTGCAACCCAACTTCAACTGGGGGGAATAAACACATTATCATGGCCATAGAATACTTTACTAAGTGGGTCGAGGCCATGCCTATAGTTAAATCCAATGGGAATATTTCCACCTTATTCGTATTCAATCAAATTATTGCCAGGTTCAGAATCCTGAGTGAGATTGTCACTGATCATGGCAGTCACTTTCAGAATGAAATGATGGAAGAACTAGAAACTAAACTGGGGTTTAAGCATGGTCACTCTTCCCCTTACTACCCCCAGGAAAATGGATAGGTAGAGGCCGTAAACAAGTCTCTCAAGACCATTTTGCATAAAACTTTTAGCCAAAGCAAATCTGACTGGCATATCATGCTATATCCCGCACTTTGGGCATACCAAATGTTGGTCAAGACTGCCACTGATGTTTCTCCTTTCTAGTTAGTACATTATGTGGAGTCGATATTACCTATTAAATGTGAAATCCCTTCTCTTAGATTGGTATTTGCGCTCCTGCCTGACACTTACGATCTCAAATGACGCCTCGTGCACTTGGAGGGCCTTGATGAGTAGCGTCAAGACACCTCTACAACTATCAAAGTGAATAAAAGACGTGTCAAGGTCCAATATGATACATTTGTCTGTCCTCGGTTGTACATTGAGGGTGACTTGGTCCTTTTATATGATCAAGCCAAATAACCACTGGGGGTAGGCAAGTTCAAACCCATGTGGCACAGTCCCTATATCGTGCGACGTGTTTTGGAAAAAGGAGCCTATGAATTAGAAGATTATGAAGGGAACATGTTGGCTGAGCCCTAGAATGGGCTCTACTTGAAAACATATTATGCTTGATCCCCAATATTGGGCGTAACTCTTTGTATACTAATGTAATTTAGTGTATATATCTTTTCCCTTTATTTTTTGTCTTCAACTTGCTTATCGAGTTTTCCATTGGTTGGCAGATGTCAACGGAGTCTTCGGTCTACTTAGGATTCACAGACGGAGCCAATCGTCATACATGGAACTTGGCTTCTTCCACTTGGGTTGTTTACTCACCTGAGGGTCTATTGGTGTCTTTAGGTGGTGTCTGCCTAGGGCCATTCACGAATAATATGGCCGAATATAGCACCGTTATAGAACTTTTGCATGATTCCATTTCGCATGGTATTCTCTCTTTGGAGGTTCACCTGGATTCACAGTTAGTAGTATGTCAGTTGAACGGAAATTACCATGTGCGTGACCCTACATTACTTTGATGATTCCTACGGGTACGCCATTTAGAACGACAATTTAATTTTATTACTTATCATCACATACCTAGGAGTTCTAATTATGTATCCGATGCATATGATAATTTCATTTTAGATTGGAATTTGTCACATAACTAAAGAAAAGAAAACATTCTCATCAATGTACACATTGTAACATAAGTAAATATGAAGAACCATGTTTTTATATATATTTCAAAAAATATGATGTTTATAGTACAAAATTGGGGCTAACACCCTCAATACACATATATAGCCAATAATACAAATGCCATGACATCTACGCCTATGGCACCGGATGAGTGTCATGATATCAAACTATGGAGTTTGTGAGATGCTAAAAGAGTCACACCCAAGCTCTAGGCACACTGACCACCTTCCACTGCATAGCCTCCGGTAGATCCTCCACCTGAATCATCAGAATCCTTTGTGTCAAACGAGACTGTTTTCCCTGCACATTTTGAATCACTCTCTCTGCTTCTCCTCCCATTGCCTCATCTCCCCGATGCCTCCGACAATGTCATGGAATCCCATCCAAACATCGTGGACCTAATTATGCATCACATACATGTCTAATTAGTACTTAAACATCATCCAAAAAAAAATATTTTTGTTTTCCTATACAAAAATGCAAAAAAATTGAAATATTTAATTTTTTTTTACATATCTATGTCCCCGTAGGCGGTCCCTAGTGGTAATGGCATGTTAGGGTCCCCTCTGAAGTCGATCCCTGCGTAGGGGTAGTCATCCAGAGCAATGACCTGTCGTCTCCACCAGTAAAAGAAATCATTGTTGTAGGGTGAGGGCACCCTACCTCCCCCATGTTGTCTCATCACCTCGGTCCACCATGCCATGGGTGGATCGCGAGGTCCTCACAAAATGATTTCAACTCTAGGTCCCAAACCTAGAATCCACTCGAAGAACAAACTACACAAGATGGAAGCGAACCCAAAGTTCCTCTTACCACCTTGTTTTCATTCTGTCAACTGGCTCTTCATGTTAGCCAGTAGTGAGGTGCACCAGTCGTACACCATGGGTCTCAAGCACTCTACAGAGTAGAACATAAGCAACCTTGATTCCTGGTGCAATGAAGCCGATCTTATGATCTGTGTCAAAATGAGGACAACAATATTAAGGCTTAGATTGTTTATCGCTCAGATGTGGAGTTGATTCCTGACCTTCTCGGTCCCTGCAATGTAATGAGCGTCTATGTATTCTTCTATATTCATATTGATCCCAACTCCCAGGACTTTGGGGTTGACCACCTCACCCCGATGCGACAACCCTGTCAAGAAATAAATATCCTAGACTTCAATCCTTAATGGTTGCCCATCAAGGTTGAAGCTCTCACTGTCTAGATCCCAATAATCCACGAGAAAATGTTGCAATCTCACTTGAGCCCTCATCCCTTTGAGATCCCAAAACTTATACAACCCGTATCTTTTCAAGGCCATTTGGGCCCCCAGATCTCTTTCCACAACAACATCTACCTCCTCATGTTCCCTTTCCCTCCACTCTAGCACCATCCTGCAAGAGAAAAATCATTTTTTAAGTTATCAATCATAAAAAAAATGTTTACAGACATATATGTGGGCTTCGACATTCATAGTCATGTATATGGATAAGTATACACTGGCTGTCTTTTAGACATCCACGTATAATCACACGTATACGTGACCCAATGAATGGTAGCTCGCGTACACCTAAACTTCTAATTTACACCCTAAATAACTTAAAAATTGAAACCTAAATGCAAAATGTAATCCACCAAAAATAAAGAGGAGTGGAAGAGGAATTACCTGGTCCAGACGGTTGTTGATTCCGTCACTCGTAGCTCCTACAATGACCAGTTGAAGATCGGAGGTAATTTGGTCCAAAATCCACTATTTGGGTAAAAAAGTAAATGGTATAGTAAATTTGGTTTTTGTTACTATTTATAGCAAATTTTTACCAATTTTGCATAGTTTCGGATAATATTTTCGCTTAATGAACTAATACAACAGTGGATTGAGTTGGTTTTTATAATTTTGTCCAGGGATTCTTGCGGTTTTCAGCGTTATGTCAACCGTTCGTAACTTCACACATATATTTTCTCTACCCAAAATATAGGATATGTATCCATTCCATCATGCACACTTGCATCGTCCTATAACTGTCACTCATATGCCTTAGGTACAAACCCATTTTTCAGAAACACAAAACTTTCTATATGCTACTAGAAGTGTCATTATCAAATGGTAGAGACTTACCAAACATGGGTACCCTAGTTAGATCCTCTTATTCATTCGATGCCCATGCAAAGACTTTTTCCATAGGACCAAGAGTCCCTTATATCTAATACATGAGTTTATGATGAACCTCATTTCTCACTCATAAACATGTTGACCTATACCTAGAGGACTCCCAAGTGAGTTTGATTTAAGCTCTTTTCCGACTCGTTTTCAAAAAACGAAAAGATTTCCGAGTGAACTTGTCTCTTTCACACTCATAAATTGTATTTGAAAGGACATCTATTTGGTACAATTTTATCCCTTTTTCAAACCAAGTAGACTAATATTATGAAAAAGGACATTTTTTAGGCATTAAGTTGTGATTGCATCTCATGCACTTGCTTGCAGTATTGAGCCTATTGTCAGTTCTCTCTTTGCGTTATAAACCATTTGCCTCAACATTTTTTGCATCCTCAACCAAGCAGAGCCTTGTTTATATCCTTCGTAACTTGACACTCTATACCCATGAGGGAAAATTCCCCCGAGTGTCCATCTCCCTCATGCACCTCCTTGCATTGAGCATAGGTATGTTCCACTGCTGGAACTAGTTTTTCTTACTTGCAACACTTGTTTCCTCCTCTGTATCATAGCATTCATTTGACTATGAAAAAACAAAAAAAGAGAGGTGGGAAGGGAGTATTATCTTATATTGGTAGGAGTCGTGTCACCTTTGAACAAAGCACAAATTTTTTGAGTCCACTTGTCATCATAATTTTGGGTTTAGCATGACCTTTGGAAGCTTATCTCGTTACAAAGAATTTACTCTCCCGACTGGTTACTCTTCCAGTTCCTACGAAGAATTTGATTGATGCCTCCTGCATCTCATGGTTTCATCATTGAGTCTACGCTGCCAGAGTCTTCCATATGGCTCATGCTCTTGTTTAAAGGATGTCTATCAACTTGTGTCGGCCATTCTTCAGAACTCTTGATTTTTCATGTCAGCCATACCCTCAGTTTGTCTCAGAATCACATGAAGCTATCGTCCTATTGCGCACCTTGGCCCTACTTTCCTCATTGGTAGGTAACCTTGAACCCATCAGTTGACATTTCATCATTGGTCATTGACTGGGTGGTTTCCCTTGTGTTCGACGATAAGACATCTATTCACACATTGGGATTCATGCAGTGTCTTGGATGCCATTATCCTTATTGGTGGTTTCCTCACCTTTGTCAACAATTTTCCTCATTGACTGCTATTCAGAGGGTCTTTTTCATGTACCGCTTGCGCCTGGAACACATGAAAGATGCATAGGGTCGTTGGTTCTTGAACATGTTCTTCGTCCGATTTACTCCAAATCATCAAGCTCCTGCTTTGTACCTCGTGTTGAAGGATGAGAGATTCCTTAATGCTCACCTTTCAGTGGGTCTCCTTCCATCGATTTCAGCTCATCTATTCTAGAGAGGAGACCTAGAGTCCTATAAGTACCTGGAGGCTTGCATTCATTAGTGGAAGGTTCTCTTGCCATCGACAGTTGGGAATACATCAATGTCTCCTAATCGATGGATTCTTCAAGTGTTCAACCTAGAATCCTTTATTCACACTTGTAAGAATGTACTCAGTGCCTTGATACCTACTTTCATCATCAGTAGGTTGTCTCGCGTTTGTTAACGGTATACCCCAATGACAGGTAATCAAACAAAGTCTCATTGTGTTCGAACTCAACTCTTTTATTCACACGATGTAGACTTTCACCTTTGGTGGATTTTGTAGAAGACTTGAAGACATTAGTTTATAGTCAAAACTTTCTTGAGTTATTTCTACCTTTTCATTGGACCAGTACTTGTGTGACTTTAGTGATCATGGGAGATCATATTGTACTCCATTGTATACAAATATCTTCCGATTGATTTTGAGATTGGTTTTACTGGGCCTTGTTCGTGACTATGTCAACCTTTGGCATGTAACCACATTTGTATTTGCATATTCATGGCCATGGACAATTGTTTGGTATATTTTCACATGGATCTGCAGTGTAATTCAAATTGGCAGCCATGTATGCAAAGTCAGTACAGATTGTAATGAGAAACTAGTTCTTCCATTTGGGTCCCCATTAATCCACTTCTGGGTCTTACAATGTATTTTGGCCATCACAGATACTCCTATGACCTCACAAATTAGGGATCATCTATTATAGAAAGACTTGCCTCACCCTATGCAATCTTGCACATAGGGCCTTTTTCCATTTCCCTATGCATACTTGAAGTCCCTTTTTGAAAATCCCAGATTTGAAAACATGATTTTTCCACATATATGTGCCATGCCTATATTACAACATGCATATATGCAGGTTGCACCACTGCAACCCACGTACATCGGGAAATGTGCCAAAAATTTAAAAATGGTGTTGGGTTTCCATGTCACGTCACGAGATCAATGATCCTTGGCCTTCCATATACTGGAAACATTCCAACTCGACCCTTCAGTTCCACTTGAAGGATATAAATGGGCCAAATCTGAGCTATGGAAAAGAGGATAAATAATTCAACTTTGAGAGAAAAGTTACTCTGAAGAAATTATTCACTTCACATTGAGTCTGCATCCCTTTGTCCTTGAAGTCTAAACACATTGTTCAGCCCCCAAGCTCTTCCCTTATTGATTGATAACTTCATTGTCTCTCTTAATGAGTTTGAATTTGGTGGAGGATTGAAGTGGTGGAGGCCCATTTGGAAGGAACTTAGTTTCTTGGTTATGAACTGTGCCGACATGGAAGTTTGCAACTCATTCACTTCGGCTGATTATGTCTTAATAAAAATACTCTTTTCTCTTCCAATTAATATCTCGCAAATATTTGAATTGTTATTCCATGGGCATATTTGTTATGAATGTTTATGGATTATGCTATTGAATGTGCTAACAATATATATTATCACCATATGCTTGCGTTTCTTGGTTGTTGAGGACTAATTGCAGGTATATTTCTTTGGGTCAAGTGCTCAACGGTGGACTTCAACAAACGTCTGGACAAGGTAAGCCTCTTATCTTGTCTTGTTAGTGTATTTGTTTATATAGCATACTTGAGATTATAGATGATTTATGCAAATCATTTCCATCTGTTGTGGTTTACCCCTAGCCATAGAGAGATTTTCCTCGTAACAAATGATCTATCACTTATTGCCTACACAGATGCAGATTGGGAAGGTTGCATTGATGATTGAAGAAGTACAAGTGGAGCAAATTTCTACTTGGGTGAGTTTTTGGTATCTTGGCTAAGCAAGAAACAATCATCAATATCATTTTCTATAGCCGAAGCATAGTATATTGCAACACCAACATGTTGTACACAGGTCCTATGGATGAAACAAACACTGAAAGATATACATGATGAGTATAATGAGCCCATTTTGATATATTGTGATAACACAAGCGCCATCAGTATCTCAAAGAATCTAGTGATGCACTCCAAGACGAAGCACATTCAAATAAAGTTTCATTTTCTACGGGAATAGGTTGCAGAGAAGAACATTCGAGTTGAGTATGTTGGGACCAAAGAACATATTGCAGACATCTTTACAAAACCACTTCCAAGGGAAGCTTTTGAGTATCTTCGCCAAAAACTTGGCATAGTTTTTGCCCCACAATGAATTTTGAATGCTATTCTTATATGTCATATATTTACATGAGGAAGAACCATGAAGAGGAAATAGGACAATTCAGATAAGGGGAGACACCCCAAGGAGAGTTCAGTTAGGGGGAGTATCCCCCGACGGAAAGTTACCTTTGCCACTAATGTCAAAGGGGGAGAGATTCATCATATGCAAAGAGAGAAAGAACAGATTCATGATTCTAGGGGGAGAGATGGTCACAGGGGGAGCATGAGTGTTATGACTTCAGTATTGCATTAGAGTGTTGTCGTTAGTGCCAAAGGGGGAGATTGTTGATTAATTGGGTTGGTTTTCATTGATGTCAACCCTTGAAGAAAGTCCGAAAGAAAAATCTTGTAGTCCCATAAGTGTGTATAAGGGAACCATGTCTATTTGAGGAATTATATAATGAATATCAATGCAATTGCATGCAATACTATCATAGATGGATAATACATGTTCTGCCATTTCTGGTGATATGTGGTATGTCACGTAGTTCTTCACAGTTAAGGAGATATGGATTAGTGAAGTTGGAGAAACCTCATGAGTTATCTAGAAGCCCCTAGAAGGTCAAAGAGGTCAATTATTATAGAAGCTCCTAGAAGAAGTTTACTAGTCAAAGTGGTTGTAACTAGGAGTTTCTCATGAGTAAAGTTGTTGCAATAAGAAAATAATTAAAAAGTAATTAGTTGCAACAAGAAGTGGTGAGTTTACTATTTATGGGAAAGTGGTTGCAAATGGGGAAAGTAGTTAAAAGTGGGTTAGCCATAAAAGAAGGAAGTTGGGTAAAACAGTTAGAAGATAACCCCTAAAGGAAGCTTCTTGGAGAGTATAAATAAGAGAGCAAGGGTGTCTCATTAGAACCTAATTTGAGCACATCAAATATCTCTTTTGTGAATTGTTATGGACATGTATAATTGATAAATCTATAACAGTGAATCTGAAGCAATGACGAGAGAATTTGTAGGAGTCGAAGGGTCGAGACTATGGGAACTGAAATAGGTTTTTACTGAAGACATCGGCAAGTTTCAGTACTAGAAGGGTACAGACATCCGCGAGCCAAAATGGGACAAAGCACGGATACCCATAGGTTTATTGAAGACAAAGTGCAGATCTGTTGCCAAAGATGAAAAGGAAGATTAGATATATGATTAGTGATAAGTTGTAGGGCTGAGAAGTGGCTACAGGAAGGTCTAACAATGATAAGGTACAACAAATATATCTACAGTAACAAAAGGTATGTTATATTCTTATATTAAGTAGATATTTGGTGAATGCTTGGGCTATCGCTATGGGAGATTGAGCTCTTGTTGTAGAGGGACTATTGGTTGTATGATATATTCTGTATTAGAAAAATCTACATGGATACATTGCTACTATATTGGTTGTTTTTTGTTGAGATACTTCATTGAGCATCTTGTTAAGATATATCCTATGTTATTTAGAGTATGGTTGAGGGTTTATGGTTGAGACATAGTGTTATCAGTACAACATGATTTTGAATAACATTGAGGGTTTGATGTATGGTTAATGTAAGGGTTTCCTATATCACACAAGATCAGTGAGACATATGCATGAACCTAGTACATGGTTGTGTTAGATCTACTTGGATATTGGATGAGTATTCTTTTCTATCAAATCATCCATTTTGTGAGAAGATATAGAGAGATCAGACAATGACTAATATTGAGACAATGACACAGAGAGAGTGACAGAGAGAGTGTTAGTGAACTAGCATAGATTTTTTTTAGTCCGCAAGTTGCATAAAAGAAAGGCGTGGACATCTGCGAGTTGCAGTGGTGTGGACATCCGCGTGTTGCAGAATAGGCAGGTCATAGATCTGCAGGAAAGTTTTGAAGAAGTTTGGTACATGTTGGGATAGGATTTCAGTGAAACATATGAAAGTGACAGAATTGATTCAGTGATAGTGACATGTTGTCTACATTTGGAATTTATACTTCAGGGCAGTTTGGACGGGGCAAGGATAAGTGATTGTAGCCACCTTCCGGTTGTATCCGTAGGACATAGGGGGTTGTAGCCTCCTTCTGGTTGTAGCCAGAGAATTGGGGAGTTGGAGATTCCCTCATGTTTTAGCCTAAGAATATAGGGGGTTGAAGCCTCCTTCCAGTTGCAACTGGAGAACAAAGGAAGTTGGTGCTTCAAATGAATGTACTTCTTAAAGACATATAAGAAAAAATATTCTGTGGTTTTCTCCCACATTGGGTTTGCACATAAAAATATTGGTGTACTTTGTATGTGTATGATTTCTCATTGTTCATGGTTTATTTATTCTACACTTGTTGAATGATATTGGTAAACTAATCATAAATATATATTGTGGTTAAAAGGATTAAAAAGCATTATTAATGATTCACCCTCCCTCTTAGTAATCCAACACATTTTTAGATGTGGAGGCTCTAACAAGATTAAATTATGTTTTTATGCAACAATAGAAGCCCTAATCCTAATCATCTATAACATCATATATCGAGAACATTATCATCTACATCTAGCTCAACCTCTTCGACTTCTTAATCTAACTCATCTACTTTCCGCCTTTGTCCAATGCATCATAAACACAGATTTAAGTGTACAACATCATTTTTTTTTTGACTTGATTATCCATGCATCGAAACTATGATTCCCAGGTTCATCGTTGAATACACATCGATATTTCGATGGACTATTCTTTCCCGCCAGTTTCAACCTCGAAATACTTCAAGCGCCCAAGCGTCTCCACTCCAACAGATGTTTCCCACCCTAACATCGTCAATCTGACGTACTTTTCCCTCCCTAATGTCACCACTCTAATGGATTTACTGTTCCATATCGTTGGACTGCCAATAGATTGTGCCCTCTAGAGCGTCACCACTCCAATGGAGGCGACCCACCATAAGGTTGCAATTTCGATGGTATGTGCATCAAATTTTCGAGGTTATTTATGTGCACCATTGTCACACTAACGACCAAGGTCATCAATAATATGATGACCACTTGGCTGGTTATCGTTTCCTGAAAAATGCCACATGGTATCCCGTGGCATCAAATGCACGACAACTATATGATCGTCATCATTGCGATGATTGATTGCAATGAAAGTCTATTTGATTAAATTTATTCACATCCACCACATGGCATTTTCTTATGTCAGACATTCGACCGATGGATAAGGGAGTCGATAGTGCGACAAAATGGTCTCAATGAACTGATTTGACTGTCTTTGTCAGAACACTGACATTGTTTTGTCAGAATGGTGTCGAAACAACATAAAAAAATGTGCCAAATGTACTAGTGTGGTCACTTCACAAGCTTAGTTGGTTAAGGGACACCCACATTAGTCATTTCTCTAGATCACCCATTACGGAATACTTGGCAATACCTTACCCATACCTAGATTGAATGTAAGCACATGGGCCAATATTTAACAAGGGGATTTATTTCCCTCCATTTCAGCTCCATTAAATTCTATAAATGAGAGATCCATCCTCCATGTTCAAAAATCTCCATGACAGTAAAGTTATGGTGCCAAGATTATTCCACAGTTTGAAAACCCCCTTGCTTCCATTCACCATTCTTGAGTTTTCTTAGCTTTATGCTGCCCCATTTTCTCTCCAAAGTGTCCATTACATAAGGGGAAGTGCTACTAGTTTGTTGCTCTAAAGCGAGTCTATTAGAATATGTAAAGAAGCCTCCCATTGAGAAAGCTTTGACACCATTTCTACAAAACTCCCTTGGGTGATATACCTAATGTTTTTTTTTTCCATTGGATAATACAAAAACTTTTCTCCTTTTCCATCAAGGATTTGTTTATTAATTTGAACTTTTGTTTTAACGAATTCTTACTTAATATACATGCTTACGGGATGGAATTGATAGCAAGTTTGATTATTCACTTAATTAGTTTTCTACTTCAATTCAACAACCAAATGAGAAAGGAATTTCGGTACACTCACACACTGAAAATCCATAAGAAGAATAGTGAGCATATTGAGGAATCGATCACTAAACATCTTCCTTGTTTTTTTCAAGGCCACTTTCTTTACCTTATATTATTTTCTAACAACCATAATCATAGTATGCAATCTAGATAATTTTGTTGTCATTTAGATCACAAGATGAGGCTCTTGTCTTCCTCCAATCACACTCACATGTGCTCTCCTCCCCAAATGATGATAGATCACCTTAAGAACCATTCTTTGTTGACTCTCAAATCCTTCATTAACATCATGTAAATGGAGATTCATATTATTTAAATAATATTAAATATCAACACCATGTTTTCAATCTAGGTTAATAACATCAACTATTTTTTGAATGAATGGAGAAACAATAACCTTATATATAATATGGGCTATGAATTTGAGTCCTAGGCTAAGTTGGATACCAACCTTATTTGATATTGTATTTCTTGTTGAAACACGGGAAGATGAAGAATCTTGAATCCTTGAATTAGATGGATATACCATTTTCTCATTTTGGAACAAAATTGGATGTATGGGGGGCATGTTGTATTTGTTACTAAATCAAGAAGAATTTTAACTTAAATATTAAAGTGAATAAGAGTGATCCCTATAGCCAATATATCTAGCTTGATATCACTTTTGAAAACAACAATACAATTTTCCTTGCTATTTGTGTCTTTGACCCTTTCAAATTTACCTTATACAAGAACCGTAATCTTGCTAGTGACTACCCTTTTCAACTTGAAGAATGATATTACTACCTTGAAAGATAATATGGACATTTCTTTCTTGTATAATTTAATTCTAAAACAGGAGGTGCTCAATCTAATTTTCTAACTCATAATTCTAATCTCAATCCCTTATGGATAGAAGAGGATGCTATCCTAACCCTTAAATATAAAATAAGCTATGAATGTATTGAAAACAATTCTTATGGAACCTATATCATTAAGGTGATCCCTATCCATGACTTGATCATTTTTAATGGATTGGATCACTGGCCTAACTCTCCCCTTATGACTTGTATTCACGAGAAGTCGTTAAGTGCCATTGATTATGCCATATCCTCTATTCCTTTGTTGAATAAAATGAGAATCATGTTAAAATAAATGAGGATAATGAGAAAAAATTAGATCATTGCCCCATCATGATAAATATAGATATCTCCCTCAAGGAAACTACTATTCATAACAAAGGCCATTGAATTCTCTTTGACAATAAATAAACTTCTAATTTTCTCAAGGATTTACAAATGTTCAATTATGATATAAAATATGACACAATTGAGAATTTAGATGAAAATTTCACTTTTAATCTATATTCTTAGAAATTATTCTAAAAAATGGAATATTAGAAGAAAACAACATCTTTAAACCCTTGGTATGACCTAGAATGTATAAGTGTAAGAAGAGATATTTAAATTGCATCTAATGATACTAATTGTGATAGTAACAATATAGTCTCTTAATAAAGAAAAAAAAAACTATTTAATGATACTAATTGTGATAGTAACATTATATTCTCTTAATTTATAAAAACTATTTGGCTTGATTCTTGAAAAAAACGTTAGTCAATTGTTTGAGAATAATAATAAAATGGCCAAAGGAAAATCAAGTTTCATGAATCAACATGCTACAATTGATCACATCACTAGAATTATAATTATTGTTGAGGTTTGTAGAGACAAAATAAGATCTAATTTGTTGTTTCATTGATTTTAGAAATGCCATTGACACCATGCCTAGAGCCAAGCTATGGAAAGGATTCAAACAAATTGGTAGCCATCCTTATATCCATAATGCTATGATTAGGTTGTATGGAAAGGTTATTTCTGATATGCGATGTAATAACAAGTGGTCAATGGATAGTAATTGAAATATTGGTGTTAAGCAAGGGTGCCCCCTTTCTCCCACCACTTTTGGAATCTATATTAGTAAAATTGAGCAATGTTTAGAAGAGGAAGGATGTATTGGTATCAACATGCTAAAACTCATTGTCATCCCTCTCTTATATATTGATGATATTGCTCTCATCACAAAAATTATTGAAGCTATTCAAAATAAATTCAAACTTCTCCAGTAATTTTGCAAAAACTATGAGCTTACTATTAATATTATTAAAGCTAAGATCATGATAATTAAATCTAATAAAATAATTTATCCTCCAATTTTGAATAGTGATAGCACCTTGAAGAGGTTCAATATTACAAGGACTTAGGTATCAATGCCAATTTTCCATTTACATTGGAATCACGAAGTCAAGTTGAGAATCATTAGTGGCTAGAAAGATTTTTATGAACTTTAAAATAAATCTAAAAATGTTGAGCTCTAGGATTGGTGATTTGTAAACGAGGGACTTATAGCCCACTCATGTCACCAAAAAGTATCCTCTTTGGAATTGTAATGTCATCTCTATTCTCAACCTTATGGAAAGATCATTGTCTTTAGAATGGTCTATTCTTGGGTGTGACTTGCACACAAGCAATTGAATAACAATAAAATAATAATAAGGACTTCTAAGTTCAAGATCCTATTTTGTTAATAATCAAACAAACATACATGAAGTGACAATGTTTCTTGGCTTAAAGGCTTGGACTATGGATTATCTCAATAGTTATGGTGCTAAGGCCAATGCGTAACAACAAATTCAAGAGGATTGTCCTTATCTGGGTTTTCTCTATCTTCTACTCACTCATGCCTAACACTTGAGATTCTCATCAACCAAATGAATGATCAACTATGTCTATTTCTCAACACAAGAACAACACCAATGAATTAACACATATTCTCATTTGATTAGAGGCAAAATCAATTGATTATAAATATGAAATATCTATATGGTTGAGTTGTGTGATAGAGAGTAGCATTAGAGTCTACTTGGCAAGGATACAGTTGTAGCTTGAGAGTGATACATATTTCCAACAATTATTTACTCATTAAACAAGAGAAGGAGGAATTGTGTATATTGTCCAATTAGACAACATGATCACAATGAGCACTCTCATCCATAGAAATGCTTGTATCAATAATTTCTTAACTGAAAAACAAGGAAATGTATGTATAAACAATTACTTATTTAAGACCATGGTTTCCCATTCATAATGCAATGACACCAATGTTTTACCCTTCATCTTCCCCACATTGCTTTACATTACAATTTTTGAATTGTAGGATAAGGCAATGAAGGTTTAATAATGCACTTGGTATGATCTACAGAATCCAATCACAATGTTGTCTACACCAACATTTTATACAACACTTTCATTTTTCATGATAATCCAACAATTAATGCACCAACATCAATAAAGAAATGAATGTTTCACTAACAAGGAAATGGATTGCTCCAATGTATATCATGAATTCTTCCCATATAGTCCCATTTCCATAGCATTAATACATGTGTACATTCATATGAGGAGCATCCACAATGTGGATCATGTATTCCGCTAGAGTGTATTCCAAACATTTCTCAAAATAGTCTTATAACCTTTAAATTGTTTCTTCTCCCAATATATGAGAGAACACTCATATATTTTAATTTCCCATGTATTATCAAATGGTGAATAAACCATTGTCTAATTCCACATGCCATGCATTCATTTCCAACAGCATAAGACAATCACTATGTTGCCACCAACAAATGTGTAGGCTTGGAGAGAGAGGGATGTATGGTCTGTACATATGTGTACAACCTCAAGAATATTGAATCGTAGCATATGGCTTCAATCTCAAGGTAATGAATCTATGTAGGCTAAAGGGAATGCTTATGACCTCTTAATAATGCATGAGATGGGTATTGGCTTTGCTTAGATGACAAACAACCTTCTTTGTTGAATGGTTATTTTTCAGCTAGCGGTCTCCTAAGACAAAGAAATGCCATTCCTCATAGACAAAGTAGGAACTCATTTATTAATTTGCAATGGAGATATCATGATATCCTTTGATCTCAATCCTAGAATAAGATGAATGGTGGGAACTACAAAGATGTTGGCATT
>ML837951.1:8852-24242 GCA_009831015.1 Picea engelmannii | reverse complement strand
TGCTTCTCGTAAGTCAACATCCTTATTCTTAGAAGAACTCCAACGACTAGCTGATGTCAATGGTACAAACCTCTTTCGGTTTGCTTTGTAAGTAGGTAGTAACCTTCTTCGGTACTCATTTCCTCTTTCTCCATCCATCACCTAACGAAGCAATATTTCATGGAAAAAATGATTAGAAAGAAATTCAGATATAGCAAAAAGCCAGCATGTGCCTTGTATGATCAGCAAGCAATCTGTCCATGGAAAATGCAACAGTCTAATAAACTTTACTGAGAAGGACAAGGTACATATGGCATGAAAAGTGCACATTATGCTTAATTTTATTTGGATTCCACTTAATTGATTTTAGTAAAGACAATAAAAGAATATACATCTTTCATTATTTCCATCTTCTCCACTTAGCCCTCGTCATTTATATGAAAAATGCTAATTGTGCTACACTTCAAGAATATGGAATTTCAACTTAGTCTAAAACTTTAAAAGGACAGAAAGACACATTTAATGTTTCTAATTTTATAACCAAAAACATCTTAAAGAAAACAATTCATGAATTACAGATTATTCAGTTCTAAAATTAGCTCTTCCTAGTATCTATTCCATCCTCTTGATAGAGGGCCAGATACTTTCTTTGTTGACTTGAGCAAAAAAGTACAACATACAACAGAATGAAAACACAGTAAGTTTGATGTTTGAGCTAGAACAATAAAAAACCAATATCAAAACGAATGTGTAAAAAGTCTTTTACTATGGATGGATATGAGATAACAAACTTATCTTCCAAGCAATTACATCATTCTAATCAAATCATCCCATTTGTCAGATGTGCTCCCCCTTCCCATTTTCTGAATAACTCTTTAAAAAACTTTCCCGTAATAGGCTTGATGGACTCTTATAAGCAGATATGAAGTTCACCAATATGTTTTCTCCAACTCAGATTTGTTACCTATAGCTAGGCATTCATGTTAAGTCTAGTCAAATGACCTTCCTTATGCTATTTGGCCAGTAATTATTCAATTACGTTTAAGAATTCACACTCCACCATAATGTTTCCAAATTTTCCAATGCCATTGTCACTTAATGTAATTTTGAGTCCCATTGGCATAATTTGTTCATTTAAGGACATTAATATAATTTTGTTCTTTCTTTATTTCTTTCTTTCTAAAAGATTTCCACTAATTGCAGAGATTCATACTTCTTGAAGTTTAGTGCAACTTACAAGAGGTCCACCCCCTCTTAGCATTTGCTTCTTAATCCTAAGCATTAACAAGTGATAGTTTCCCTGAACCAACAACACTTTCTTCCAGAGCACTTCCAAACATTCCAAACTAGTGCAAAATCTTCAATAAATCTACAATCCACCAAAAAACACTTTTGCAATATGTATTGTGCTTAGGCATTAGATATCCTAGAAGCAGTGGTTAAGTATTCCCAATGAGTAATGACACATTTCTTAACAACATTTTCCAAAGGTGATTCCACTACCCCTAGCCCCGTATTTATATGTTATTGCAATGGATGCAATAGGATATCTCCTTAAAGTTGCTCAAGTGCAAGGGTAGACTCAATGTTGTAGTGTATGGATTTCACACCTTAGTACACACATATGCCTTTCCACTCAAAGGTACCGTGGTACAACCTACTTCTCTATTTCCATACATGACCCACCAGATGATGACTTGGTTACCTCTCATCCTTCATATGAAGGCTCTTCTATGTTGAATTACTCTCCCTTGAGTCATCATACCTTAACCTATATGCCTAACCTCCTTGGGATGTCTAGTGCTTGGGTAGGGTCCCTTATCACCTTGCCTCTTGTATTTGGCCTTTGGCTAACTCACCTAACATGGGAACATGGGGCACGGAGGACACGGAAATACGAGTATCCGACACAGGCACGACAACCCCCAAAAACAGGACACGAAGAACACGATATATATATATATATATATATATTAAAAACATATATATATTATTTATATATTAAAATTTGAATTATGAGTTACACATACTACTACTAACTGAGTAAGTACTAACTTACTAACATAAATGATGACATTGCCAACTCAACACTATTGTCCAAACCCATATCATCAGGAAACGCATCCCACATCTTTGTCTTTCCCTTTAACCACCCTTCTTGTTGCCTAGTGCCTACAAATAAGACAGAGGTTGGTGTGCACATACACCACTAAGTCACTTGACACGATGACAAAGAGAAGAGTTCAACATAAGAGTTTATACTTAAGTGAAGGGTACATTTTTATTGGGGTCGTGACAGAAGAGTTCAACAATCAATGCCACCAACATCAAGGTACATAAAGGGCCTGGTGCCCTTGATTAAATGCCAGTTCCATACCCTCATACATGACAGAATCCAGTGGAAACATTGCAATCTTGCCAATCTTGAAATCCTGAAAACTGTTAAGTTTGTTGAATTTTGAATGGGACCTAAAATTCTACTTTTCTCCCTATGAAGTCCAATGAGGTTGGAACCACTCTCAAACATCCTTAAACAATTAATGATAATGTTAAAAATTTAAGTAAAACTGACACTTTTACTTTAAGAATTTAATATTACCATTAATTACTAGGGTGGGTGAAATGGAGGGGGTGGGGACCGCTTTAAATAGCATTAGTAAGGCAGAATAACCCTTAGTTGCACACCGAAACACCTCACAATTGCAACTTGCATGAGAAAACATGAGCCAGGGTCCTTCCCTGAGCAAGACACGTGTCTTATTTTTAGTACGTGTCATATTTTCAAGGCATGCATGTCCTGTGAACATGACATGTTGCAACTTTGTGTCGGACACGAATTAGGTCGAATCGTGTCCAACACGTTGGACACGCGACACGGCAAGGGATTTGGACGTGTCATGTGACTTAGGCCTTCGGTCATCGGTTTGACTCTGATAGACCCTTCAGGGTGCTAGGTTGGAGCACTTTCCCACTATTTGGTTTCTATCTTGGGCCCCAATACTTTGATCTAGCCCATAGTTTGTTAGGATGCTTCATTTCGGGTCCTCAACAACCCAAATCCATTTGAGAATTATTAATTAGGAGTCCACTAGGTCAAACCTTCCTTAACCCTTCTCTATTTCTTGGCATAGTGTACTACAGCTTTACTAGGTTGCATTGTGTTTGCATGTCATGGTTCATAAAATAGAGTGTATTGTTAGAGAAAAACACCTATGGTATGAGACTTTGAACTCATGGCTTACTATAGTACACTTCCTCCGCGTGAAACGCTTCACCCAGTCGCTAGGCCAACATTCAGTTATGCCTTAATGCCATTTCCTTGCCTATTTATATCACTCCTCTCCTCTTTGTAAGGACTCTTCAAATTTTCTTTCCTCCTCTCATTATTTCGCAGGAACACTACCAGATTGTCTTCAAACCTTGATCTAGCTCTTCTACTCCTCTGCACTCTTGGGCTCCTTGCTCCTCTCATCTCCAACACCTCCACATGTATCTCTTACTTTTGGTTTGGTTTCTTCCTTGAAGGCTTACTGTCTTGTCTTAGGGCATCTCCATGGACTTTGTCCCCTCTCGCACCCTAGCCAATTCAACTCTTCTACCTCAAGGGAGGTTCCATCACAACTAGGGCAAGAGAGACATCACCTTGCTATGGGATTTTTCAGCCACCATACAAGGTTCTTGAAGTCGAGAGAGAGGCATTTCATCACACACCAAGGGCTTTCCGACATGTTGCTATCCATCACAACTCTTAGCATATGCTTTTGCATATATAAATAGCGTTGGCCACCAACTACTAGTAGGAAGAATCTTCCGAGTCATAACCTTGCCACCATAATGTCCTCCTACCAAGTCATCATGTGTCTCCCAAAGTATGGAATCCCGCTCATGGTCCAACACACATTGACGCAAAATACCGTATGTGCCCAGTCTATAAGGTTGTCCTTGTTATCGCACAAACTGTAGGTTGGGCAAAGCCCGACCCAATCCACGGGATGGCGATAATGGTGGGAGAGTCTAACCACTGTCACCTTACAAAAACTCTCCCTCGCTTCTGTGAAGGAAGAATCCAACACAGGGGGGAGTCCCAGGTGACCCTAGGGGGAAATGAGACGAAAAGTGAGACGATGGAAGTGATTCCCTTATAGGTCAAGTTACTAAGTGGAATATGACTTGGAAAGGAGTCCTGGTGATGGTAAATAGTTTCCAGAGCCTTGAGTACCTATAGAAGAGAAATGTACCTGCCCGAGACAAGAGAAATGACCAATATACAAGCCTGAAATGAAGTGGACAAGCAAGAAAATCCTGCTGTCCTATATTGCAATAGAAAACAGAAATATATATCAGCAAGAACAATAGCTAGTACTGCAGATTTAACCATCAAAATTGTCAAATAATTATTGGACAATGAAGTACTAAAACAGTGATAACTTTCCAATACTTAAGCATGAACTTTGACGGTAGATTAAGGCTGCCAAATGAAGTTATCAGCAAAGTGTTAGGGCAGCCTTATGGCTGTAGCAAACGATTGCTACAGCAGCAAGTTCCAACCATAAAAATCAACAAGTAAACCGTTAGAAAGATAGCCAATAACCAGTAGAACTGTGATCTAGGTTTAGAAGTCAATTTCCACAGTTGAAAAGTGAGTAAATGATGTAAGAAAGTGAGTTTTTCTGCAGCCCTAATGGCTGTAGCATTAATTTCTTAACAGCAATGACAATTACAAGGCTAAAGAAAACGCCCTCAGGGCTTATGCAAGCTTAAAGCATATAGAATTGATTACAACTTAGACAAATGCAATATCTCGATAAATCACGTGTACCAATGCAACGAATTTATTTCTCCAATGCAATAAAAGATTAGTGCCTTGACAAATGGGTTGTGGAGTCTTCTTGTATTAGGTTAGGACTACTAAATCTCAAGGGGTGTAAGCCCTTTTACTCCCTTAAGATAGCAACCCTAACAAGGTAAAGTCTAGGAGGGTGTAAACCCTTTTACTCCTCCTAGCAACCTTTGCAATAGCCTTTTCAACAAACAATAATGATAAAACTTGGTGGAGGTTGTAAATCCTTATACTCCTCCAAGGATCTAGCCAATAACAGCCATGGAAACAAGAAAGAAAACTAACAAAGTGCAGATTTTCCTTACCAATTCCAAGAAATGCCAAGACAAAACCCTACTTACCAAGCAATTTTCGTCGCCAAAGCAAAGAGAAAAAGCCTCCAAGAGTAGCGCACCACTTCACTTCATTAGACAAGATAGAAACCATATCACAAAAGAGAGAGAGAGAGAGAGCAAATGCCCAAGAAGGGCGCAAATTTCAGCCAAGAATGCCGTCTCTCAAGTGAGAGAGTTATGATAAAATGAAATGAGGTTGATCTCTATTTATATCAACCTCCTAAACATAATTTTTCCACATACAAGGGTAAACCACAAAGTAATAAGTAAAACTTTCCTTTACTTTTCCCCTTTTACATAATAATAATATTTAATTCATAATTTGCACATGAAAGAAACCCTAAAAGTAAGACGTCACCCTCCTAGGGCAACATTTTGGCACTTTGAAGCAAATCGTTGAGTTGAGGATGAATGGGCTAGGCCTCCAAAGACCACGTGCCCTCATGCCAAGCCTTCTTCCACTAAGACATGCCATACAAAGGCACCCTCCTATTCCAATGTAACTTGCCCTCATTAAGACTCTTCCACTAATGCGCCCTCTCTCCTCCAAGAGTCAAACACTCTTTGCCCTGTTACCCCCTCTCACCTAGGGGTAACTAGAGGAGATCATTCTTCATGATCCACATTGCAGACAGTGATCCCAAAGGTGATGATCAGCATTCTCCACAGACAGCAGGCCCTCAGATGCCTCTCCCTTATCATTGCTCAACTCATTCACTTGATCAGCAGGTTCATCCGATGATGGTGGTCCAGCACACATGAGGTACAGTAGTCATTGTTTCATACAAAGTGTTTTACATTTAATGCACTAGGCATTTAGGTGAGGATCATAAGTTGAAGTCAGATAATGGATCATGATGCTTGGAAGTTATGCTTTTTGCCTTATTTCATCTTGGTGGCCATCATATGTGCTCTAGTCAAGTGTTGTCACTCTTGGGGAACAAGGGTACTACTGGGAGGCCTTGATAGGGGTAATGCTCCATAATCCATTCCCTTCCATACTTGACATTTTTCACCTATATTCCTCTCATTGTCCTAACTTCTGGAAGATACTATTACATGTATCCCAAAAAATTTCGTACCTTCATCCTCCTATGAGAAGAAGGGGCTTGAATGCCCGAGGTTGACACAACTGGTAAAATAATGGAAAATGAAATGGGATACAAATGATAAATCAAAAGCCAAAGATCAGCTTGAGCTCTATCCCCTCGCTATGAGGCCATCAACCCAAGTCCTAATGCATTGAATGCAAATCAAATTAAAAGGACTTAATTGAATCCTAGTAAAATGAACGCATAAACCTAAAAAGGGTCTTGCAAAGCAATTAAAGAATATCAAAAGGAAAGAATAGGGGTGGAAAGAAACAATGTTGAGGATGTTGAAATATTGTAACTGCAAAGTATATTCTACTTATTATTGAGTTATTATCTTATAGATCAATCCCCTTTTGTGGATTGATCATGTCGGGACTTATGTATGACCAAATCCCCTTTTGTGGATTGGTCAAACCCTAATTAAAAGAGGCTAATTGAGAAGTCATCCCCCAGGGCTAATTAAAGTGGTTTTAGCCACTAGTTGGAGAAGTCGGCACTGCCTAATTAAGAGACACCACCCTAGCTCTCCTCAGCTAGTATAAATAAGAGAGGCTAGAGCCTCATTCACTCCCTCACTCAAGTCACTCATCTAGTGCACAAGTTTGAAGGAAGCTGCAGTTGTCGGAAGAAGGAAGAGAGAGGCGCATTACTCAGTCTTGGATATTCTCTAGTGTTTGGTTTATTATCTTGGCATTGTATTGGCAATCTATATTAAGGAATTTTTGCTAGGTTTTCTCCCCCATGAGGGTTTCCCAGGATAAATGCTATGTACCTTATGATTGTGTTTCTTTCAGTGATCCTACTTATGTTATTATTGTCTAGTAAATTGAAAAGAACTTAAGAGCGGCTCTAAATTTAACATGGTATCAAAGCTTGACTGAATAGAGCACCTTTCACTGGGTAACCAAAAACGTCATTGTTGTCGTACAAGAAAATTAGGGCTTTTGTTAGAAGAGAATTTCAGCCTAAAAACTATCTAGGGAAGTGTGCCCTATCCTAGCAAACTCATTGGCAGCTTGAGCACATCTTTTCAGTGGCCAGAGCCTCCAGAAAGTGAAACCCTAGTTTTCATTGGTACCAGGAAACCAAAACCAGTACCAGAAGTACATGTCCATATTTGCGCAAGCCCAGTTTCAAGGGGTAAAATTTGGATTTTCTGAAAACAGACTGCACCAGCCTACTCGTCTCAGCCAAGCGCACCTCCTGGTAAGTTCAAATTTAATTTTTGAGCACTTTCAATTTTTGGTCATTTTCCCAGCTCCAAGTCAAGATGTCTGCAAGCACCAAGCTTGTTGACAATTAGAAGGTGTGGATAACTTTCATTCCTGGAAGTATAGGATTGCACTCATTCTTGAAGAGAATGACCTTGCAAGATTCATCAAAGAAAATGTACCAGAACCCGCAGATGCTACAGCTAAAGCAAAGTACCATAAGGATATGGTTAGGGCCAAAAGAATCATTGCAGACTCTATTAAAGACCACTTGATCCCTCAAGTGTCCTCTAAGAATACTCCAAAAAAAATGTTTGATGCCCTTACTAGAATGTATGAAGGAAGGAACATTAACCGGAAGATGAACTTGAGAACCCAACTCAAGAATACAAAGATGCAGAAAGGAGAAATTGTTCATGACTATTTCTCTAGGGTTTCTCAATTCAAGGAACATCTAGAAGCAATTGGAGACAACCTAGATGAAGATGAACTCATAATGATAGCTCTTAATGGTCTCACAAGACCTTGGGATGCCTTCATCCAAATTATTTGTGCCAGAAAGGAGAAACTCCAATTTGACAGTCTTTGGGAAGAATGTGTTCAAGAAGAAGCAAGAGTAGCTAACCGAGAAGCAGTTCTTTTAAGAGATGAAGATCAAGCCCTAGTTGCTCATGCTAAAGGAGGAAAGAGAAGGTCTCACTTCAAGGAGACCCACCTACATAAGGAATCTCACTCCCCAAAGAGATTCATCCATAAAGAATCTCACCCTCCAAGGAGATTCCAGAAGTTTCAGAAAGGTCAAAGAAGAGAAAAGGATTTCTCCTCTTATCAATGTTACCATTGTGACAAGATGGGACATATTGCTAAGAATTGTCCAGCTAGAAGAGAAGAATACAAGAAGAGAAATAACAAAAGACACCATGCCCATGCAGTTGAAGATGATGAGCCACCCATGAAGATGATTAAAGAAAAGATTGAAGACTATGTCTTATTCTCTGCCCTCTCAGGATATGTGCCACCTGGAGAGGAGACTTGGCTCATAGATAGTGGTGCTTCTAAGCACATGATAGGTCAGAGAGACATTCTCTCTAGCCTTACAGAAAAGAACTTTCCCCAGAAAGTTACACTTGGAGATGATTACCAGTACCCTTTCAAAGTAGTGGGAGAATCCACCTACAAACTTGATTTAGGAACCCCAATGAAGATGAAGGATGTACTATATGTACCAGGTTTGACCAAGAATTTGCTTTCTATCTCAGCTTTAGATAAGAAAGGCTTCAGGGTTGCATTCATAGATGGTGAAGTCCTTATGTGGCCTAAAGGAAAAACCATAGAAGATGCAATTGTTATTGGAACAGAAGAAGGTGGCCTGTACAAGTTAAAAGGTCACTCAGATGCATCCTTCACTCACTCCACTGAGAGTTCATGTGAACTTTGGCATAGAAGACTAGCTCACATCAATTACAAACCCTTACCATATGTGAGCAAGGCAGTTACAAGTCTACCAGATTTCAAGGTTGATCATGAAGGTGTGTGCAAGGGATGTGTGTTAAATTTTTAATTAAATAAAGTACCTAGGCAAGTGTTTCTCATCCCTAGGCGCCTAAGGGGTGAGAAAGTGCCTAATGTGGGCCCTAGTCATTTAATTTTTGAGATGCAAATTAAAAGGTGACTTTATGACTTTAGTGAGGGTGAATGAAGAGACATCAAATCTCAGCCACACATCTAATCTAATCTCAGCCATTGGATTAGAAAACTCCTCACCTACCTCATGAAGTCGATTAGGGTTAAGGGGCGCACCCATTCTTGGGTTGTTCATGCATTTTTGTTGAGAGAGAAAAAAGAGAAGAGAGAGGTCGAGCTTTGAGAAGAGAGACAGCATTTGCAGAAGGAGAGGCATGCATCCCAAGGCAAACAACAGGCACGGATTACGAGGCAGCACACAACATTTAATATCAGTCCGTACAGTACAGATTTGAGGGGTTGTACAGCATTTATTGTGCACAGAAAACGAGGAGAACAGCAGCATGGATTTCTAAAAAGTTTGGCACGCATTCCAAGGCTGTCGTACAGTACTTTTCAGGCACAAAAATCGAGGAAGGTGTTGGGCACGATTTTCTAGGTAAAGAAAATCTGTACAGTCCGTACGGACTTGCACAGAAAACGAGGGTCGTACTGCCAAAAGTTTTGGGCACAATTGTCAAGGTGTTGGGCACGTTTTTCAAGGCATTTGCTAAGCTGGGTTTTCTGTACAGTTTCAGCAGAGATTTGACACGCATTTCGAGGACAGTCCGTACAACATTTAATGTTGTGACAGTCGTACAGTGGTACGGATTTCTGGTTCAGAAATCGAGGAGCAAGCTACAGGAATGTCCAGATAAGTTTGTAAATTTCTGAAGATGAATATGCTGTAAAAGAATTTCTCAGAAGCCCATAAATAATACAAAGCCCTCTCTCACTGGTTTTCCCCTTGTGGGTGTTTCCAGGGTCGATGTTAGACCGAAAATATTTGTGTCAATAATTTTCCGAGTTTTATATGTTGCTGATATTTTATTTCTGCGTTATAAACGAAGTTCAGAATCCTCATGTTTTAGTTCTGAAATTATTTTTTCTGCTGAGTTTTTATATGTTGATATAAAACTGGGTTTGGGCATTAAACATTGGTTGAAAAATCAGCGAGACTGAAACTGGGTTGGCCTCTGAAAATTTACAATGTGCACAAGGAAAGAACATAAAGAATCTTTTCCTAAAGAGCAACAGTAAAGCAGGAGTCTTGGAGCTCATCCACTCAGATGTATGTGGCCCAATGCCATCAACCTCTCTTAGTGGGTATGTATACTGTGTCATTTATTGATGACTATTCTCGCAAGACTTGGGTTTACTTCTTGAAATCAAAAGATGAAGTGTTTGGAAAATTCAAGGAATTCAAAGCCTTGATAGAGAATCTCTTTGAAAGAAAAATCAAGATACTCAGATCAGATAATGGAGGAGAATACACCTCAAAAGAATTTGTGAGCTTTTGCAGAGATGTCGGGATTAAGAGGGATCTCACCACTCCCTACAATCCTCAAGAAAATGGTCTAGCAGAAAGAAAGAACAGAACTATAATGGAAGCAGTGAAGACTATGATCCACGATCAAGATCTTCCAATGCAGTTATGGGTTGAAGCAGCAAGAACATCAGTGTATGTTCAAAACAGATTATCCCATAGTGTACTTGGGTTCAAAACCCTCAAAGAAATGTTCTCCGGAAAGAAGCCAGAAGTAAGCCATCTCAAGATATTTGGCTGTCCAGTGTTTGTACACATTCTGAAAGAAAGAAGAACCAAGCTGGACCCTTCAGGAAAGAAGGGAATATTTGTTGGATATTGTGAGGTCTCAAAGGCCTTCAAAATTTACATACCAGGTTACCATCACATTGAGATCAGCAGAGATGTAACCTTTGATGAAGATGCAGCACTCAAGAAATCAAGAAGATGCCAGCTTGTAGAAGTATATGAAGAAGAGCTAGTAGCTTCTAGAGTTGCAGAACCAGTGAGGGAAGTTACAAATACCCTTGATGATGAGATTCCAGAAGATCATGATATGATAGAATCTCAAGAACCTCCCCAAATGACGATCTCTCACAAGAGAAAGCCAGCTTGGGCAAAGGAACTTATTCAAGATGGAGAGAAGTATGGTGCCCCAGAAGGAACCATGAGACAAGTCAAGAAACCTAAGCCATTCTCCAGTTATATGGCTTTGATGTGTGATCTCATAGAAAAGAAGCCTACTTGCTTTGAAGAATCCATTCAGAAGAAAGAATGGGCAGATGCCATGACAGAAGAATACCAATCCATTATAAAGAATGATGTATGGGAAATACTTCCCAGACCGAAGAACAAAGATGTGGTATCTTCCAAATGGTTATACAAGATAAAACATGTTGTTGATGGAAGTATTGAAAAATATAAAGCAAGGTTTGTAGCTCGTGGCTTTTCTCAAAAGGAAGGCATTGATTATGAAGAGACATTTGCTTCTGTGGCCAGATACACTTCTATCAGAACCATCATAGCTCTTGCAGCTAAGATGAAGTCGAAGTTACACCAAATGGATGTGAAAACAGCTTTCTTAAATGGTGTTATTGAAGAAGAAGTGTATATAGAACAACCTCAAGGGTTTGAAGTTGAAGACAGAAAGACTCATGTCTGCAGGTTGAAGAAGGCTCTGTACGGATTGAAGCAAGATCCTAGAGCTTGGTATGGAAGAATTGACAGTTTCCTGGCGAGCTTGGGCTTTACCAAGAGTAAAGTTGATTATAACCTTTACTTCAAGGTTATGAATGATGAGCCAGTTATATTGTTGTTGTATGTGGATGACTTATTCTTAACTGGAGAAGAAAAGCTCATCATTGATTGTAAGAAGAAGCTCGATGTAGAATTTGAGATGAAAGGCCTAGGCCCGATGCACTATTTTCTAGGTCTTGAGGTTTGGCAAAGCCCAGAGAAGATCTGCCTTAACCAAGGGAAGTATGCAGTTGAAATACTGAAGAGGTTTGATATGTTTGAATGTAAAGCCATGAACACACCCATGGAAACAAAGTTGAAGCTCTTGGTTGATACTTCGTCAGAATTGGTTGATGCTACGTTGTACAGACATATCATTGGATCATTGATGTATCTGAAAAATACCAGGCCAGATATATGTTTTGTTGTGAACACCTTGAGTCAGTATCTGGTAGAGCCCAGGTGTGTTCACCTTGTTGCTGCAAAACATGTGATGAGATACCTTAAGGGTACGTTGGACTTTGGTCTCTATTATAATGGAGATCATGACTTCAGACTGATTGGTTCTACCGATTTAGATTGGGCTGGAAGTGTTTCTGACAGAAAGAGCACTTCAGGATGTTGTTTTAGTCTGGGGTCATCCATGACTTCATGGCAGAGTAGGAAGCAATCAAATATTGCCCTCAACACGGCAGAAGCAGGATACATTGTTGCATGTTCCACCAGTTGTGAAGCCATATGGCTTCTGAAGTTGTTGACAGGTCTATTTGATCTGGAGATGGAAGCAACTGTGATTCTATGTGATAACCAGAGTTTCATAAAGATGACGGAGAACCTTGTGTTCCATAACAAGTCGAAGCACATAGAAATCTGGTATCACTACATTCATGATATGGTGTAGAGGGGAGTTGTAAAGCTCCAATATGTTGGCACAGATGAGAAAGTTGCAGATGTGTTGACTAAGCCTCTGTCTCATGTAAAGTTTGAATACTTTCGAGACAAGCTTGGTATAGTCCAAAAGGACCTCCCTCGAAAGGGGGAGTGATGTTGATGATACTATGGTATCCTGACCGACAGCTGGTAGCTCAGTTAGGATTTTATATCCTAGGGGACTGATCATCCCTGGACAGATCCCGAAGGTCCGATAAGGACGGTCTGTCAGAGTACCTGTGCATGTATATGTCAACTATGGTCAGTAGTGGTAGCTCTGTTAGGATTTTTATAATCCTAGGGAATCTTATGATTCCTGGGCAGATCCCGAAGGTCCGGTAAGGATGGTCTGTCAGAGTACCACGTGGTAGCTCCGTTAGGATTTTATATCCTAGGGAATCTTATGATTCCTGGGCAGATCCCTAGGGACTGTCATAGTACCACAAAATGTTGTTGTTACACCTGCCTCATTATGTTGCTATATGATGATGATGATGTTGTTGTTCCAGCCTCGTGTTGTGATGATGTTATTGCTCCAGCCTCGTGCTGTGATGATGTTGTTATTCCAGCCTCGTGCTGTGATGATGTTGTTGCTCCAGCCTCGTGCTGTCATGATGTTGTTGCTCCATACTAGTGTTGTGATGATGTTGGTGCTCCAGCCTCGTGTTGATGATGATGATGTTGTTGATGTTGTTGTTATAGCGTTTATGCTAACTGATGTTGATGTTTCAGATTCCAGCTCCATGTTGTGAATGATGGTGATGATACTCTAGCTCCATGTTGTGAATGATGATGATGATACTCCAGCTCCATGTTGTGAATGATGATGTTATTGATGATGATGAGAAAAAATTCCGATGATTTATAGATATGCCAGTCGGTGTTCCAGATGTTGTTGATGTTGTTGCCCTCTCTCTCTCTCTCCTGATGATGTTGTAGAATACCCTTCTTGTTAAGGGGGAGTGTTGAAATATTGTAACTGCAAAGTATATTCTACTTATTATTGAGTTATTATCTTATAGATCAATCCCCTTTTGTGGATTGATCATGTCGGGACTTATGTATGACCAAATCCCCTTTTGTGGATTGGTCAAACCCTAATTAAAAGAGGTTAATTGAGAAGTCGGCCCCCAGGGCTAATTAAAGTGGTTTTAGCCACTAGTTGGAAAAGTCGGCCCTGCCTAATGAAGAGACACCACCCTAGCGCTCCTCAACTAGTATAAATAAGAGAGGCTAGCGGCTCATTCACTCACTCACTCAAGCCACTCATCTAGTGCGCAAGTTTGAAGGAAGCTGCAGTTACCGGAAGAAGGAAGAGAGAGGCGCATTGCTCAGTCTAGGATATTCTCTAGTGTTTGGTTTATTATCTTGGCATTGTATTGGCAATCTATATTAAGGAATTTTTGTTGGGTTTTCTCCCCCATGAGGGTTTCCCAAGATAAATGTTGTGTACCTTGTGATTGTGTTTCTTTCAGTGATCCTGCTTATGCTATTATTGTCTAGTAAATTGAAATGAACTTAATAGCAGCTCTAAATTTAATAGAGGAAAGGGTAACTCAATGCACCAAGTGCTCCCTCTACAAAGGCATTCATGGAGATGAACCTCACACGTGGCCTTGCATGTCAATGACACCATGACCATGAAGTAAACCCCATGTCATATCATTCACTCATACTTACACATTGATGGGTTTCTCGAGAACTACTCCTCTACTTGGGTACTGGCACACCTAATAGGGTCTTGTGATGGTCCTCCCATAGCTAAACTTGGAAAATCGCATAAAGTCTTAAGCTAGTGTAATGTTTGAAGAAGATACCTAATGTGAATTGCTTATGTGGCTTTTGTATTAAAATGTGGCTTACTTTTTATGATTCTAATGACTCTTGTATCCATGATGGTTGGTCTCACTTGACTTCTCTGAGCCCTGCTTGATGATGATGCACTATTTACATGGTCCTTTGAAGGACATTGATATTGCTTCTCTCAAGACATTGCACACTGTATGGAGGACATTGGAGCCCCGATGATGAGCATTGGGTTACATGATGACTTGGCATGCCTCTTAACACCTTCTGTCACCTCCTGGACCTGGGACATTGCATTGATGGGCTTGGACGTTGCTCATATGGCCTAATGTGTCATTCAAGGGATAGGAAGCCCACACCTTGGACGTTGCACCCCTTTGAGGACATTAGGGTTTGGATGGATGCTATCGCCCTTGAAGATGGTACACCTCTTCAAAGAGGTTATCGAGCTCTTATCCATCATGACGTCACACTAGGAGCTTAGGACGTTGTGCACATGAGGATGACGCCATGCTTAAGGGTTATTTGATGCTTGCTTAAGCCGACCTAGCATTTAGGATAATGAGTTGGCACCTTTGGATGAGGTGATGTGACCTTTTTGATGAGGAGGCATGACCTTTGACGATGCTTTGCACCTTTTGGGGAGAGACATGACCTGTGGAGGCTTTTGTACTCCATTAGAGGATGATGTCACCTTCTTGGAGCCTCTTACACCCACACATGTGGCTTTTTAGGAGGACGTTTTCATGTTTTAGCATTGTATCTTTATTTTGGAGTCATTAATGGGGGTCGACCTAATACCTTCCACCTTGTATCATGGATTTTCATGTTTTAGGGAGTTCATAGAGAGATATAATGCTTGGTTACCTCATATATATATTGGGAGCGCTACCTTTTGTAAATCATAACACAATTTGTGAAGAATCGTTAC
>ML837950.1:30255-56356 GCA_009831015.1 Picea engelmannii | reverse complement strand
AGAATTTCTATAATTTATCTCATTTGTATGCAAATTCATCAATATAATAAAATTTAATAACAAATTAAATTACAAATACAATGCATAATTCTTGGTAAATACCTAAATACCTGAACCTGATGCTATTGTCCTCTGTTTGCCGCAAAAATAGTACCCAAAACTGACCTCCCTGCCAACTAGGTAGCTCCCTAGCCCCAGGATATCAACGGATATCCTGGCCCTCCATGCCCAAAACGCCTAGCAACCCCGGTGCACTGATACAATCTCACTCCCAAATGTTTACCTCTCTCTGCAATACTCAGAGCTCCTCCAAATCCATTCCCCAACTCCCGTAGAATAATCTCTCGTCCAACTCCTTCCCTCCCTTATCCCTCCTTCACTGACTCTCCCCCACCCCCCCATTAACTCCCTACCTAACCCATTTATTACCCTTATCCTTTCCCATTAATTCTTTTATCTTCTCAGGATTCATATGTTATCCCTTGTGGTATACGTAACCATTTTATAATATATACCATTAATCTATTAAATCCATCACGTAAGTTATTAAATGTAGTTTGTAGTTAAATTATTAATTAATTAATTACAATTATATCCTTTAATTAATTATTAAATCCCTTAATTAATATCATTAAATCATCTTTGTTTAATTAATACCTTGTTAGCACAATTAATCCCCTAATTAGTTTTACTTTATAATTTATTAAACATTTATCCAACTAGGGTCATTACAATAGGTATCTGAGCGATCCTTCCACACAGGTTTACCACTTTTCCTCTGAATAACCCTTGTCCTACTAATGAAGGAATCATAGTAGACCTTCCTATAGCTTCCCAAGTTCTCTCTGTCACAATATTCACCTGTGTTTCTTCATCTAGAACACAGTCAATGTTGAAGTCTCTTATTCTTGCTTCAAGGTGTTCCTTGTCTTTAAAGATCTCTGATAATATAATATGTCGATGGTCATTCAAGGTTTCTCTCATTTGTAGCAATATTTTCTTGGATTCTTCTTGGGTTTTTGCTATAGCCTCTGGAGTTTCCTTAGGGTTTTCTTGATTCAAATTCATTCCTTGAATCTTAGCAGTCATTTTGGGGATATCCAACACTTGATGGTCCATATATTTGCAACAAAGACAACTAGGTCTTCTCCCAGGGCATTCTTTAGCAAGATGTCCTGGTTTTTTGCAACTGTAACAGAGGTTTAATCCTCTCTTTCTTTTAAATGATCCCCATCCTCTTCTGTATTGTGCACTATGATCATAGGAGCTAACCTGCAATAAATTCTTTCTAGGATCCTACATCCATTCATTAGTCCAAACATTCTTTCTATGCATAGGTATAACATATCTATCACTATTCTTATCAGATCTACTCATATCAAATCTTCTTTCATCTATTAATACCCTAGTTTTCAATCTAGGACAGATCTTATCAATCATACCTAGATCCATACTCCAGAAACAAAAATTTCCACTTATTTTACTTCTACAGAGCACAAAGATTCCAGATCTAAAACTTTTAACTATTCTTACCTTTATCGAAGCACAATGCTTGCAGATATTACCTCTTTTAATAAAAAATTCTCACTTTTACCTTTCTTAGAGCACAAAGCTTTCAGATATTGCTTCTTTCCTTAAGATCCAACCTCCTTTCTTCAGATCAAGTTTCCTTCTTTAGCACATATCTTTATAAATCAAGTAGAATACTGTGCACTAGGGAAGAGATCTACACACAGATCTTTCACAATCGTAGGTCGAATATTTTCTCAAAGCTTCTTCCCTCTCAGTTCCCATTAATCACAGTTTCAGGTCCTGGCAATGGAACCATTTGTTGGGACAAGGGGCAGTCCCAGGTTTCAACTCTACAACATCGCACCAACAAATCCCTAACTATCGACCCTTTTGGCAACACCTGTGAAGTCGATGAAGTCTCACCTGAGGTAGAGGAAGGGGTGGTTGCAAGACTCGGGTGTTTGCAACCTTAGCTAGGACATAGATCTGTGATTGTACTACTTAATAAAGAACTTAGCACTGTCAATTCCTCAATGTATAATCATTAATCACTTCATTGATAAAGCAGGGCTTCACAACATTCACACTATTATAGCGTACTTAAGCACTTATCATCAATAGATAGGTTATATCTAGAAGATCAAGAACTAAGCAAATTCATATGAATCATATCTAATATTCTCACATATCATTATCATGAAGCACAAGCACATCTATCTAATCATCTTAAAGAACTTACCAAAATAAGACAAAAACACATTAATACAAGCACAAAGAAAGGTAACACAATGTTTACGTGGTTCACCCCCACCATGGGGCTACGTCCACCAACTCTTCTTCTTTATTATCTTCAGTCAATCGGTTACAAACACAAATCCATCAAAACCCTTACTCCACACAGGACAGAAGATCTGCACATCTCACTAGATCCTTCTTCCTTGTGTTACCGCACTAAGCCCTCCACAATCTGCTACAAGAACCTACACTTAGCTCTACCAGTCTCTTACAATCATGAACAAAGAACTTACAAACCCTGCTCACACTTAGGATACATCCACATCACATAGATGCACTATTTGACTTCTTCTTACATTGTGTATCCTTCTATGTATACATATAAAATAGGCCTAAACATGGGTAAACTCATGGGTCGATATCCCATTCCCATTACATATTCCCCAAAACCCAAAAAGGATCCAAAAGTGGGCCTAGATCCCATGATATCTGCTTCATCTTGTGCTCCTCCTTCGATAGGCTGTCGAAGTCCCAAAATAGTTCACTATGACCAAGAATCTCCCAAAATTTGGTCAAGGGCCAACATAGACTTAGAAAATACATAACTAGTTTGGAGGGAGTGAAAAGGGACCATCTGCAACAAAGAATTAGTATTCACCAATAATAATTATGTAGCTTATTCATGAGGTAGACATTTCCCATGCTCAAATATATATGCAAATTTATAAAATCTCACTTGTGGTGAAGGGTAACAATGTGTTGTTAGCTTGGAATATAACAATATGTGTGATCATGTGTTGGATACCACATCCTCCGAAGGTGTCACTAAATGTGAGTGAGGGTTGGGAGAGTTAAGGTTTGGGGAAACTAATAGAGTGATATGTGGTGCTACATATGTCGATAGAGTGATGTGTAATGTTGGGGAAATAACATCATTCTGTGAGCACATAGGTTGGAAAAAATCTATCCTTGGAACCAAAATAGATGGGGTATTTTCCAATAATCTTTAAGATTTCCATGGGGTATGAATCATCACCATGGAAATGTATGAGTTGTAGTCGATAATGGGAGACAAAATATAACCATATATGTTAGGCTCCTACCCTAACCGATTAATAAAACCAATAAGTCTCTATGTATGGATGACATCTCTAGTAAATAAAGCCCATGTAGTAATGTGAAAGAAATAATTGTGAGAAGGCTTACTAGAAGGTTTTTCCTACTAGAAAGTTCCTTCTCTAGAATGTTCCTAGGAGGTAGATAGAACTATATAAAGAAGTATAAGAAATGTAATGAGATGTCTTGTAAAGTATATTATGATTAGTGATATTCTTAATTGGAGGTTACCCCCTCAAAGAGGCAAGTGGACATTTCTCTCATTAATAAATGTATAACATTTTGTGGTACTTTGGTTATTTATTTGGCTATTATGCCTTCAATTTGTCATTTTTGCAATAAATCTAGGTAAAAACTATTATTTATGCTCTACATCATCCAATCTACAGATAAATAACACCATATGTGGTATCAGAGCACTTTCTTGAGCCTAAAATTTAGAGCATTTGTTTTTAGGCTAGAGATATATTTCAACGTCTATAAATAACACAATAATCTACCATTTAGTGAGTAAAATTGCAGTATGAGAATAATACACACAAGAAATACATGAAATTTCACTTTCTTGGACACCCTTGTAACCCTTGTTGGTACTCCTTTGAGTAGCATTGCATTATAAAACACATGTATATGGAAGTTCACTTCCACATACCCTAGGATATATAAGAAGTCCGTTAGGTTGTTGTTTTATGGGAAAAACAACCTCTCAATTTTCTTCTATGAGCATCTCTCCAAGATAATAAATACCCACCCCCCTCTCTAATTATTCCTACTAGGACCCTTGTACTCTCTCTCTCTCGTGTAAACGACTACGCCCAAAATTTTCCTGTCACTTTTCTCACCTTACCATTTCCAATTCCTTCTCAAGTCACCTCTACCTTTTGGTGAGTTCACTCGTCCTGTGTTGATACATAGTGTATGGACGTGTGCATCCTTCTTCCACCATTACATTGACGTGCCAATTATTTCCTCACCTACACATAGTCCTCCTTCCTTTGAACTTGGATTTTGTGTTGACATGCTCTGGCAAACCTCACTACACATGTTCATATCAATGACAAGGTGTGTGTGATCAATAATGGTACATCAATAATGTTCGCATTATTAACATTATCGTGTGCACAAACCTTTCACCAACTAACTCTCTTTCACTTGCAATGATGCATCACATAATGAAAACATTCCCACCCTTTCACTTCGTTACATTTCTTATCGATGAGGGTCACCTCTTCTTCCTCAACATGCTACCCATTGACGCATTTCCCTCTCCTGTCGCTAATGCATCAATGAAAGGATTTCAAACCCTCTTCATCATCGAATGCATCAAGGACAATCCTCTCCATCTCTCAAATGTTGATTAGGTCAGTACAACCCACTTTTGTTTTGAGGTCTATGTTGTCCTCCTCCATCTCAAACCCTTGTTGCATCATTAGTCAGTCTCCTAACATTTCCAGTGACTAATATCTCCACACCTAATCAGATTGTTGGTCACTAATCTCCTACCATGATTGATCCACTCCATATCGTACTCGTAATCAAGTTTGTAGTGTCCCTAGAAAATTTATTCATGCAATGCTACTGGCATGTTTGGTTTGTGTTTCCTGAATTTATGACGAAATATTGATTATGAAAGTGTCATTTAGCATCATATGGGTTAACCACATCATCTTTTGATATTTCCCTGGCTCTAAAATGCGCTTCAGAAGTAATTATGTCCTCCCGGATCCTATATGTTGCTAAGTTCTTCAAACGTCAATTGATTGTTTTGGTAGATATATAATTCTGTGCTACTAATGCATAACTATAGTTCCAATATATGACCTAAGTCCCTATACATAATGGATGACATAGGAACTCGTGGAATCAATTTTGAATGAAGCATCAATGAACGCAGGACCTGAACTTGTTAGGTAGCTAGAGAGGTAGTAGTGGGGGCCTAGAGGGACCATAGTGATAATAGTGGAGGCCATTCAATATAAGGTTGATTAAGTCCACTATATTATTAAATAAGGCCCAGTATGGTATCTAGATATAATAAATGGGTAGTTAGATATAATAAATGTAAGAGGACTTATAATCGGCCTCCAAATCATACCATGCATATCTTTCTTGATTATATTCATCCTTGATGTTCGTCATAATAAATATCTCATCCATGTTGTCCAATGAATCTTGAATACTACAAAAACTATCATTGATATCGTTTGTGAGGCCATCTACAAAGTCATTCAATTTGGCATCCAATGTGTCATACAATTGAGATTTTAATTCTTTAGTAATTTGTAGAATTTCTTTGAGGGTTTGAGAGAAAATATCCATATGATCACCCTATGAACTCTTTGGTCCCACAACCATCACGAAAAAACTCAAAAAAAAAGAACAATAAGTTACGACAAAAAATCACGGTTTTTTTCGAAAAAAACATGAAAAACTGTTGAATTTAAAATGCTCATAACTTCATTTCCTGAACTCTGTTTCGGATGATTTGTTTTTTTAAATTGGGTATTTTTCCGAGAGGAATTCAAATACCTAATTTTTTTTCCAAATTCATCTCGTAAAGCTTCAGATCTGAACCTCAAGTGTGCTGCCCTCTTTTTTTTCCCTAGAAAATTTCTCAAAAAGAACAAAAAATTATTCTCTTATTTGGCCAAGGAAAGTGCCCTAATACCAATTGTTAAGTTCCAAAGACATGAATACAAAAATATCTCAATCCATCCACATATATTTGAATACAATCACTACACAAGATGTATGAAACAATATAGAAAACCACACTTTATTATATCAAACCCTTGAGGTAGGGAAACACCATACAATGGATCTTATTATGGAAGGGATAATATCCTATTCACTTGCCTCTTCGAGGGCGAAACCTCCTAATGAGATTCATATCCAAATAAAATATTTATATTTATATCCCATTACATTGTTTGAACGTCTTTATATAGTACTACCATCACCTAAGAACATTCGAGAGGAATCTTCTAGAAGTAGAAACTTCTAATAAGTCCTCTTACATTTATTATATCTAACTACCCATTTATTATATCTAGATACCATAGTGGGACTTATTTAATAATATATTCGACCTAATCCGCCTTACATTGAATGGCCTCCACTATTATCACTATGGGCCCTATGGACCCCCACTACTACCTCTCTAACTACCTAACAAAATTTCCGTTAAAAAATGCATTTGAGCGCATTTTTTGGAATCCGTCAAAGTAAATTTTTTATCCCTGGAACAATATAGTCATATGATTTCCATCATTAGGATTCCAATGTAACTCATGGAATCAAAATCTGACCCGAGAAGTACCAGAACAGATTGCCTAGTGTTTCTCACCTAAACTAGTCGTATCGATTATTATGCAGATGAGATGCTTGAATGGTGTCGTTAGTTGAATTGATGAAAACACTTTTGTAACACACCCAAATTTGATTTTTTGTCCTCCTTACAGGAAAAAATCCTCTTTCTCTCTATGGTTTCTAATTTGGAAAGTCTGGGACTCACCCTGAGCCTCTGGTCAATATTCTCCAATTCTAAATCAAACGAGAACTTTGAGACCATGATAGTCTCACCTCTAAATCAGACACATGCCCTTTGGACCTCTTGTGAAGGTCTTATGATACCCGTGACCTTCTCCTTCATGCTTCAGTAAAGTCTTGGAGTTGGAATTATCCCCTTTTCTCTTGGACTCTCCTCATATGTGATCTTGGTGATGACCATGCGATTACAGGCATAGCCACAAGAGGTTTGGAGTCAAACTACTTTTGGGCCCGCAATATTCCTCAAGTCTCCATGTGTCCTCCTAACGAAACCATGGTTTGGATTGCGGCCCTACCTCAATATTTTAAACTTCATGCAACTCCTATCCACACAATGCTAGAGAATCGTCCATCTCACGATCTTGACAATATTGTCTAAATCGATAGTTCAGATCTATGAATATCAAATCTATGGACCAACTCTATCCCTCGTAGATGAACGACTGTGATCTCTTCATAATTATGGACTTTGGGGTTTTCAAATATCAAACCTTTCTTCCTTCGTAATTAAACCTTCTAGAGAAGATGATCTGCAGACACCTATCTCGCTCGATCAACGATCTTTCTTCTACTTCGGGTATTTGACCATTTAACCCAAATCAACAGTCCTCCTCAATCGACGGTCAAGATCTTCTTTGGGTTTCAGACTTCTGAGATCTCAAATATAAAACCTTTTCCCCAATGACTTTCATATGAAGGCTAGAATCCTCTGACGCATGTCCTCTTCATCTGACGATCAAGGATTACTTTGGGTCTTCACCCAGAGCTCACATATTTTAACCATGTGCTCTCTAAATCCAATGACTAGGAATCACTTTGGGACTTTACCCGGAGTTCTCGGAATCTCACTAGATCTCCCTTAGATCTGTCGGTCTAGGTTCACTTCGGGTCATTGGTCCTTAGGGGTTCGAAAATATCAGTTCTCAAATTGAAACCCCACTACAATCTTCTCGGAGCTCTTGATCTATTGACAAGTGTCCCATTATCAATCGACGACTCATGGCTCTTCAGCTCTTCCGCCTTCAGGTGTTTCAACACTTCGACCTTCACCTTCCTCTGGATATTTTGACCTATCAACATGTGTCCTCCTAGATCCAATGAACCATATTTTCTTTGGCCCTTCGGCTCTCCATGCTTTGGGAATATCAAGTTTCAAGATTGCCTCCTCCCAAACTCATGGTATCCGATGACTCAGATCTACTCTGGCTATCTGATGCTTGAAGTTTACCTAGAACAATCTGAATGCTCAGATCTGTTCCTGTGATCAGATGACTAGGATTCTACTTTGGGTTTTTGACTCTTCAGGATTTGGAAACTCTCAGTCTCAAACCTTGACAAGTTCTCTCTCCTGTGCATGTGAACATTAAGACTCATGCACCTTCCTCAGATCTGACAATTGTCGATCCTTCTCACTATGATCCAACAACCACTATCGCTCCTTCTTCTGAGCTTCTAATTTCTCCCACTTGGAAGATTTATCAGTATTCAAAGGTTTCAAACCTTTTCTCCCCCTACGAGTCCTACTTTTGGATCTCATCAACACTTATGATAAGTGTTATCCCTTCTGAGCTTACAAACTTTAAACAAGCTTGCCTCTTGGACCTCATTTGCGCTTCTGAGAAGTACTTATCTCTTCTGAGCTTGGTTCTTAGGAGATCGCAACTTCCCACATACTCCTTGTGTTAATTTTCTCATGTCAGATTGATGGTCCATGACACTCCTTGATCCAACAGTCCAGATAACATCACAACTTCAAGTTTCAGAAGTTTAGTCGTGCCAACATGTGATTCTCCCGATGTACGAAGTCCGATCTCACCAATCTAATGGTCAAGGAGGGTCCTGATAGATCCTTGGATCTACGATCCAGGTTTCATCGCTACTTTGGGCTTCAGGGAGGTTTGACCACACTAACACGCGATTCTCTCATCGCGCGAACTTTGAACTCATAGATTCGATGGTGAAGGTGGGTCCCGATAGATCCTTAGATATATGGTCTAGATCACATCGCGACTTCGGGTTTTTTATTTCAGAGAATCCATTCCCTTCACAATGATTACCAACATTCATCTAACTTTAAAAGATTGAAGGAATCGAGGCATTAATGTCTGTGGTCCTTGTTCAAATCTAATTGTCTTGAAAGAAATTAGATTCTCTCGAAAGGATCTCATTCGTTCATCTTCCAATCGAAAGGATATTCCCTTTCAATACTTAACACTTAGAAGAATTTATGCGTACCCCTTGCGCTCATTTGTCAAGTCTAGAACTTAAGTGGTTCTTGGTTTCTGCTTGCCCCACAGAGAGCCTGTGCATATCTGCACTACCTCTCCTAAGGATAACAGACTTCTTCCTTCAAGGGAATCAGAACAACTAGGAGGGTCGACATGTGTTCATGAAACTGTGTCCAAGGTCGACGGACATACAATTCGTGACTCTAGATTAAGCCACCACAGGATGCAAGCATTTATGAGTATAAAAAATGTCTTATCCATATGATTTCCTACTTGCCTAATTTCACATTCAAGCAGATACAAAAGAAGGAAATATAATATAAATCATTAAGAAAACATAACCATCCCTGCTATATTCATAGGATGTCCACATTTAACTCACAGTACCACTTAAATACACAAGATATGCAATTACTTATCTATTACAGGTGGTATCCAACAAACTTATTCTGGGTGTTCATTCTTCCACCCTACCATAGGCTCAAAGGAATTCATTCTTAATACTTTAGCCACCCTCATGCCAAGCCATGATATCACCAGGGAACCCTCGCAGTTCTCAAGGATTCTTTCTCTGTTCATCTTCTTCTCAGGTTATGTTCTCTGCAACATTCAAATATTTCTCTCTGTTATGGCCTCAACGAGGTTGATCATATGCTATCTTCACATCTATATCGCAACCTTCTATTCATTATATCCTGAAGAGCTTCGCGCATCTCCCTCATGATCTTTCACTCTCCTCTCTTGTCTCCTCTCTAGTTGTCCATGTGCATCTATCTTACCTTCCTTCTTTTGGAAGGTTCCTGACCCACCACGTTCCTTCTATCATAAGGAAGCTCGGGTCTGTAGGTCTCTGTGGTACTTCGAGCTGACATTTAGCATCTAGACCATGCTCCCATTCATGGGGGTGGTTGATAATTCAACCATTGGTCCTTTCTTCATTAATTGATTTCTCTCCTTGGAATCTGAAGGAGGTTTATCATCCTCATCAAGAGAAATTTTGGGTTATTTTATATAATGAACCCTCTCATATAGTTTTCAGATTCTTCCTCTAGTGATATCATGACCATTAATTTCAAGGCTTCACGCCCATAGTCAGTTATTGGCATCTCAAACAATAATACATTTACATTGTCCACATGCCTTAGCATGGTAATTCCTATTTTATGATTAATTACAAATTGGGGGAAACATGGATATTACAATTCCCTCCCCCTTAAAGGAACATCGTCCTCGATGTTCTTTCTCAAAACACCTGTCATGCCTTTCTCATTCAGTTGTTTCAAAAATCTTGATCCTTATTCCTTGGTCAGGTCCTTTTTCAGACCTTTAATATTGGTCACCTTCTTTCAATAATTCTTGGAAAACAAGCACTTTAATTATAGTCTTATGCGAAAATATTGAATAAAACAAATTTCTAAGAAAATTTCATAATCTTAGCATAATAATTATCTGCGCAGTTTGTGGATTTGTATCCACATGGTTGTTTCGTTATTTAGATTCATTGTTTTTCCTTGACATACCCATTGGGCGCATGATCCCAAATATATTTTATAATAACTATTAAGGTTTCATCTCCTTTGCAGTCACTCATCCTCTAGCCCCAGGCTCAGGCATCTGCTTCTCTTCTATATAGTCCTTCGGGTGGTCCATCTTTCCTTGCCAAGGTTTTCTCGCACATGAAGAACTACCCATCATGTGCATGATCATGATCAATAGTTTACAAGAACTATTAAGTTTTCCTCTTCCTTGCGGTCACTCACCCTCCAGGCCCAGGCTCAATCATCCCCTTCTCTTCTATACATTCCCTCAAGTTATCCATCTTTCCTTGCCAAGGTTTTCTCTCATAGAAAGAATTACAGAGACTCTGCCGAGTCTTATAGTCGAGGAATCCCTCAGACTTTCTCTGTTGAGGTGTCCCTCCGTATTATGTTGCCTCAACACAATATATTCTAGGTTATCATGGCTTACCACGGGGTTCTCATGGCTCAACAGTAGCCATTTTTCAAGATTTTACATCTTGACAAACTTCTAGCTCAACTAAAGTTAGGGACGAAGGTTACTCTCCTTCTCCTGACTCAATCATAGATAGGGACAAAGGGTACTCTCCTTCTTCCTATTCAGTCTTTATTTCATGTGATCGGATTATACTCTTTCTAACCCGTAACATAGACATATCAAAATTCACAAGACATCATCACAAATTTTAAATTAAAAATTTTCTTGTAAATCTGTGACCCATAGATATCTAAATTCCATGTTTTTTTCCATATTTGTTTCGCATAGGAAACAAATTCATAATTATGAGACTTTCCTTCCCACGCCAATTTGGCTCAGCAGGAAATTGGTCTTCCTTATGTCTTACAACGTTGCCATGTTCAAGACTCCTTTTCTTCCTACACTTTCAACTTCAATCAACTAAACAAATTGTTAGTTTACATGCACATACATTTTTATTGCACCTTCATAATGTCATCACAAACAATTTCAGAATTGTGCATGCTTACAATCAAATTAACTTTCTCAAAAAGGAAATACAATTCCTTGTATTTTGGCTCAGTAGGCAATTGGTATTCCTTATGGGCTTACAATACTTCCATATCCAAGACCCATTTTCTCCTGCAATTTCAACATTCCTCAGCCAAACAAATTGTTAGTTTTCACGCACATTACCTTTTTAAAATCAAGAATACTAACAATCCAAGTCATTTTCATTTATTCAAGGATACAAAGAAAAAGGATACATCATCCCTTACCTATGCATCATTTCAGCCTACCAAATTTTTCAGAATGTAATTCAGTTATCAATTGACATTAATGAATGTGCCAACATTTGTGTCCACGTTCATACCCAATGCACATTTGCATTGATTTTAAGTTTCCCACACTTTAATACAAGTATTTTTCCATGGTACATTGGATATTATTCAAGATTCTCCCCATATGTTTTATTCATTCCCATTCATTGTTGCAGTAGGACTATGCTTCCGACTATAGGATGATCACGATTCCCAACTCAGTACACATGAAACTCAAAAGTTTCACATGAATTCCCTTAAGAATTATTCCTCCATTAATAACCAGGTTACCAACACTCATGGCCACCCATATTAGTTTTCCTTCAACGCTTACATAATGTAAGCAAAAAATTGGAAGGTCCTCCTTTCTTACTAAAAAATATATTGTCTTCCATCTTATGCATCACGCGTTCCCTCAATGCATTCCATGCAGCATGATATCTATGAGCACTTTTGTTTACAATCATTCCTTGATTGGTCCATGTATTGATGACATATCAGTTCATGAATTCTTTCGATGGTTACAATCAGTCCTTACTACCAGAGGTTCACACCTCCATCATTCAGTTTCTCCTTCCTGAATCATACCCTTCTTGGGTATCCAAGGCATACAACTTCCTTTCAACGTTTCATGCATAACATCAAGATCGTAAAACATTTCAGAAGGGATTCTTACCCAATCCCTTCATACCTTGTACCACATAGGCATGAACATTTTTATATCGGTTATGGATGCTACCACCCTCTCTGATATTACCCCATTAGTGGTGCTCCATGGGGGCTTTTAAAGTCCCTTCAACAATGTTTCAACAAGAACCTTCTCATAGTCATCCTCTGATTGAGGTTGTTCATTATTGGCAACCGTCTTTCTCAACAGTTCCAATCTTATTTCTTTCTACACATGACATACATCATAAGCACATTAGTCATCATGTAAATCAAAATGCAACTACCATAGCATTTAAATTAATAAAATATTTGCATACATGTACTAGTATATCTGTATGCACTTCATCACATTATCCTTAATGTTTTCATGAACGCAACACAACAGTTCTCAATCATTTTTACAGAAATACAACCATCATCACTATGGTGTCAAAACATTTACTTTCATCGGTGTAATATATTTCTCATTCCAAAGAAAAACATAATACACAGCAAGAAAACAATCGAGGGCTCTCCCCTTCTTTAAATTCTTTCTACATTGCCTGGGAATTTTCAGTCCAGCTGAGTTATTTCTAAGGGATCACTGTATTTTCTCTGATTTTTCAATTCTACTCCCTATTGGGATCTTCCTTCTCCTTTCCTTGAGCTACCTTGGTTAGGACTCACCCTAACCCTTTTTGGAATACAACAACTTTCTTTAATAGAAAACGTTTTTTTCATAATGGATCATGAACTTGTGCATCCAACACATTACCATTCGGTTATCAAAATGGTCAATATTCATCAAGGATGATTTTAAGGATGGAAATTTATTTTAAAATGTAGAAACCTTGGCGAATATTACTAATCCTTCATATGCCAACTATAAATGTTTGGCTATATTTTTGTAAAAATATTCAAATTTCTAAGGATTTTATATAGTTTTTATAATTTTTTGGCGATTTTTAAGGTAAAATAATTTTATCCTATAGAATTTGGGCGAATCATTTTTAAAATAGAGAATCTCGTTTTTGGAAAAACCATGGAAAATTATCCCATGAGCGAAATTTAGCCCCTAAAATCATCTATGATATTCATTTGTTAGTCTTCTATTCATTACATGATGTTGTTCAAAATGTAATCCAGGATTCTGGTATATATATATAAACTTGTGGCTTACTGCTTTTTTCTTAATTCCTTAAGCATGCAACTTCCTTATTTCATATCCATCACTATCGGTGCTAGACTCAACATTGAGTTAGCTTTTATCTTATTTACCAAATATTCCTTAAGGAATATAAACATGCATCATTGTCATGTACCTAATTACATATCCATTCGTATTCTTGTTTTGTTAACTTACATCCATGATGTATTTAACCATATTCATAATCCTAAGCCTGCATGTAGTTGTCATAGGTATATTTTACAACCCACATACATCTTTACTTTTAAGATCAGTCAACTCAAGATTGTTCACAATCCTTCTCATGTGATTCCCAAAGGCACAATCATTTTCCTCTTATTATGACAACATATCATCTTTTCTCATTTACCCTTTTATCTAATCATATTAGTATTCCCTGGGGAAAGGGAATACATTCCCCTCAACCTATTATTTGGAACATAACTTTCATGACTCTTCTGAATGGAGTCAACAATGCATCCATAGTATTTGTTTAATCTGGACAAGAGAAATTCTTGCTTTATATTTCCCTCATCAGGGAAACCATATGGTGCCATTGCCTACAACTATACTCCTTCTGCATACATGTGCATCACTTGCATGTTTAATATCATTCATACCTAACTAGTGGAGATATCAAGCTTCATATTAAGAAGCTTCACAGTGCATTAAACCCATTCAATCAAGCATAATTAAACAAGCTAAGTATTCATCATGCTAGCTTATTGCTTACACCTTTTCCATGTCATTCACACAGATGGACATATCAAGCTTCTATATCCTTTTTCCAAGGATCTTCCCAACATACTTATGATCATGTATACACATTCCTGTATATGTAGGTGTATCTATTGCACCTCTTTACCCAACACATTCACTTTATAGTTTAATTTCATCATTAATGTCCTTTAATTTGAGATTTTAGTCACTTACAGGACTAATCTCACAGTCATATATCGTGTTGATGTTTCCTTCCCTCATGAACATAACCAACCAGGGTCACTTTCCTCTTTATGCGACAACGTCTTAGAAAGAAAACCTCCTTGCCTCAGCATCCATAGGGTATTACCCATCTCACTTTTCTCTGGTCATGAGGAGTTATATACCCCAATTTTGATATAAAGCATTAACTATAACTGCCAAGGATCCTACATGATCCTATCATATTCCTTTAAGTCCACAAATGTATTAAGCATTATACAATCCACCATCATCAGTGACTGAGGATCCAACTTCCCATGCTTAGAAGCAGTGTTACGAACACCAGGTCATCCATCCTTCAGGCTTCAACTTCCCTTGGCATAACCCTTCCACCATTAGCTATCCACATTGAATTCTTATTGTAAATGTTAATTAGGATATCCCTACTCTGGTAAGAGTAGTCATCACTTTGACAAGGGCTAAAGAAATTCTTCTGCTGAAATTTAACAAGAATTCCCAAAATCACAAGTTCAATCTACAGTCTTTCTCCTCCAGGAGTAAATGCATATAACAATATCTCCTTATGTGACTCGTACATGATACCAAGTAGGCCAAGAATTGTAACCATGCTCTGTTACCAATTTTTAACCCACCCAAATTTGATTTTTTGTCCACCTTACAGGTAGAAATCCTCTTTCTCTCTACGGGTTCTAATTTGGAAAGTTCGGGACTTAGCCCATGCCTCCAGTTAAGATTATCTGATTTGAAATCAAACAAGAACTTTGAGACCATGATAATATCACCTATAAATAAGACACAATCCCTTTTATCCTCTGGTGTAGGTCTTATGATACCCGTGACCTTCCCCTTCGTGCTTCAGTGAAGTCTCAGAGTTGGCGTTAGCCCCTTTTCTCTTGGAATCTCCCCAGATGTGACCTTGGCGATGACCATGCAATTGCGAGTGCGACCAGAAGTGGTTTGGAGTCAAACTAATTTTGGGCCCCCAATCTTATTCAAGGATCGATGTGAGGAAAACGTTTTTATCTCTATCCTCTACTTTGTCTACTACTCCTTAGCCATTGTATGACCACCACGGTGGTATTTATAAGATTTACAGACCAAGTGGTCAACCACAGGAGGGTTGAACCACTTCTAAAATTGAAAAATTACATTAATGATGCCCTAACTGCCAAAATAGAGCCAACCAATAAACACCCTGCTCAAAAACCTAAACTGAGTTGTCAAGAGTTTAGTAGCTGGAGGGGATAAGCACGAACAAAACCCACATTCCCGATTCACCTACCATTGGCCGCCAATACCATAATCGCCAATTTTCCCATCATTTTTGTGCAGGATGCAGTGTCGGATCAGGTATCGGATCAAGTGTTGGAAGGAGTACCGAACTGAGTGTCGGAAGCATAAAAGTGATGCATTTTTTCCCTGAAACACAAAAAAATGTGAATAAGATCCTTGGAATCATAAAAACATGATGAATTATAATTAATATTATCATTAAACACAAACCATATGTACCTAGTGTAGATCATACCGTTTTAGCATAAAATTCTTCAAAAAGATCCTTCACAACATGAAAAACACATGTACATTCGACAAAAAGTGTCTAATAATATCATAAATTGATCATATCTCATGCCCAACAGTGTCCTAACACAATATGGACACATTGACGAAAACCTCTGACCCTCAGTGTCGAGATCCACATAGGATCATTCTTCTCTAAATCCACAAAACTAAAATAGTTCTTTCGAGCCCTCACTGGAACCCCATGAATCCGATCCACAGTCCTTCGGAAACCCCACCTGTGCGAACAAGCACTAGGCACGAGATTCACATCCAAGCAACAACAATGTTGTGGTTGTACTGGGATTTTGGTAACCAGGAGTTTGAAATGCAATGACCCAATCCCTGGTCACTCCATTCCCTGAATTCCCAAAATGGCTCAATGTCGAACTGGGCTCAAATCTTTTCAGCTATGGCTCCTGGCTATGCCTCCGAATGCTTTGGGGTTTCACAATTTCATGAGTCGGGACTCCAAGACACTTGACTCCTAGCCTCTCGAACACCAGGGTCCCAAAATGATGAAAATGCTTAACGACAAAGTGCTATCGGCTTTCACGATTCAGGAAACCGTGATGTAGGCACTCCCCCTGTTCTTTGTCTTTCCAATCCCTGGTGTCTAAATCCCCTAATTCCTAAAATGATAAAATCTACTCGTGACTATGGTCCACTATTCGAGATTTCAGAATTCGTGATTCCGTGATTCTAGCTACAGACGGTTCTTGGTCCTTCAATCTCCCGGAACTCAAAATGATGAAATGTCGAACTCTGAAATGGCTGCTTCCTCTGGGACCACAACCCTGCTCCAAGGACACGACATGTTTCACGACTTTGAGGTTTTCAACCCAAAGTGTCCCAACTCCTTGTCATCAAAATTCCTGAAATGCCAAATTTAGAAATGTCGAAATGCCAAACCTCGCTCCAAAGGGGAATCAACAGCTCCTGATATTTTTCAGTATTTCATGAACCAGAAGTTCGCGATACAATGACTCCAAAGTCTCTGGTCATGCAAATCCCCAAATTCCAAAAATATGAGTTCGTTTAGGATCCGACGACTATCGTTCCTTTGCGCTAGATATAATGACCCAAATCCAATCTTTTGTGCTCTCTCCTTCTATTGTCTAGACGTGAAACTCAACGGTCTAGATCTTGTCTCTTCAGCTGATCTAATGGTAGTTGTGCTCCACCTTGAGCATGGTCTTCTTCCTTTCCCTTGGAAGATTTTTAAAGTTTCAAAGGCCTCGACCTTTGCTTCCTCTATGGGTTCAATTCCTTTGGACATCTCCTGCATTCTAGGAACGCTATCCCTCCTGAGCTTTGTCAGTTGTGAAACCTCAAAGGGTTTCTCGACCTTCTTCTCACTCTGTTGTTAATCAGTGTGCTAACGCACTATCCTTCCTAAGCTCCTCAACTCTGAACCCTCCAAAGGGTTTTCTTGGCCTCTAGGACTCCTTGCAAGGTCCTTACATGCAATTGTGCTATCTCCTCTAAGATTATCTATGGTTTTGACCTCAAAGTATCTCTGTCTCTTTCTCTCCTTGAAGGGATGGAAGTGGCCTCCTCTACAACTTCCTACTCAAGAATGCCTTGCTAAGCCTATAGGATATTCAGTAACCCTATGAGTGTCTTCCCTATGACACTTCTCTTCTCTCTGAACTCAAGCAAGAGTTCCTTCTGTGCACATTTTCACCAACTCAATGCCCACCTAGCAAAGTTCTCCATAATCCTTAGTGACTATGTCTTCTCTCTGAACTCAAAATAGAGTTCTCCTGTGCACTTCGTGCATATGCTCAATGCCCTCCTGGAAGAAATTAACAGAACTTCAAATGTTCTATCTTCCCTAAACTTGAAATAGAGTTCCTCCTATGCACTCCTTGCACTCGCTCGATGCCCTCCTGGTAGATCTCTACAGAACCTTAGACATTTTTTCTTCCCTAAATTCGAAATGGAGTTCTCGTCAATGCATCATGTGCATTTACTCAATGCCCTTTTGGTAGAGCCATTACAGAATTCTCAGCAATTCTGCTTCTCCTCTCTGTTCTCTCCTCTGCACAGTTCTTCCTTCAGGGTGTTCAACAACCTTGAGGATCCTTCCTTGAGTTAATGACTTCAGCTAGTGAGCCCTCCTGGAACGTCTTTGTCTGAAATTCTGCAGAATTTAGAAGTGCACTCTATGCATTGGCTTACAAAACCCATAGTGTTTTGTCATGCACTCTCTTGCATGAAGCCACAAAGAACTCAAACCTAAAATCAAAGAACTCACATATAGGAAAATCTACCTATCCCTGCAAATGCACATCTAACATACATCTACAGCATATCATCAACACATAAATACATTCATTCATGAACTCACAAACACATGAACAACAACATGCAAGAAAAACTGCTCTATTTTTATTAATATGAAATGCCTCTTTACAATGTGTTCAAGTTCCGACTGCAACAGAGTCTCGGATCTCCTCTCTTCTCCCTATTCTCTCTATTATTATTTGCTTCTCTACCCACTAACTGCCTACAGATACAAAGGTTCTTTTTACAAAGGGGGGCTCCTCGAGCACTTCCCTCCATCCTCACCAACTATCATTAATTACAATGAATTACATTGAATGGGCCATCTAATCCGAATTGGATATAGATCCCCCATCAACATGTCATCCATTAAAGGAGACACTAACTATAGCCTACTCAAAGGGATGGCTTGGCTCTACCATCCTTACAAACATTTAATTACATTTTCCAAATATGAAAAAAGAGAGGGTGGTGCCTCTCTCCTTTCATTGAATGCACGCTTGATGTGCTGGTTGGCTGGCACTTGATGACGTTGGAGTGATTCTCCTGCATCATACTCCTCAGCTGCAAAAATCATGGGCTCCTGCTCATGAGCTTCCCAACACCACTGTTGAAATCCACCTGGATCCCAAACAGTTCTTTGGAGCTATCCATCCACTCCATCACCTTTCTACTGCTACACTTGTCGCCCTACTGCTATGGCAGGTTCTCCTCTGCTCAGCTTCCCTTTGCTAACCACTTCTACTGATCTAATCATCAACCTTTTGATCTCCTCAATTATCTCGTCCAACTGCTCCTATGGCTGGCTCTCCTTTTGCAGCCTGCTCCACTTCACTTCTTCCTTGTAAATGGGTAGATCAACTAGATCTCCCCTGCCATCTTCTTCCTCTCTTGTGGCATTGATTTTCCACTCTGTTGCAGACTCCAATTCTGCAATCCTATCACTGAGTTGCTGCTTAGCTTCCTTCTCTGACAACTTTTCTTCTGCCAGTTCTCCTGTTGGTGCATCTCTAGCTTCCTCCAACTACTCCTCAGTCTAGAATTTTGATTCACCTTCTGCTGCAGACCTCATCACTGCAGTCATCAACTGTTCAGCTCCCTGGCTGAAAATTTTGAGTGATTCCTTAGAATGCTCCTTTGTTATCATCTGCATGACTATCTCCTCATGGAAGTCATCTACTAGCTCTGGATGGTTCAACCAATCCTCCATCATATCCAACTCCATCTCCCATGGAGTGAGCATCTTATCTACATGCTCTTCTTTTGCTGCAGCTTCTAGTGTTGTAGTTATACCTTATTCAGCCTCTTGAATGAAAATTCTGAGCATCTCTACTGAATTCTCTTCTTCTGTTGGGGTAGATTTTGATGTTTTCTTTGGTTCTTCTTTCTCCCTGACAGTCACAAATGGCTTTCCTTCTGTTGTTGTTGCATCGAAAACACAATTTTTTTCCTCAGTTGGGCGATGTGGTAGGAATACCTCTATTCCCCCAATCATTATAATGCTCTTCTGATCTTCCTTCTCTATCAACTGTCCTTGTTGATATGAACTCACCTCTGAGTTCATCTTCTTTGTTAGCTCCTCTCACTGATCCAAACTCATCCTTGAGTTCATGAGACTTTCAGTCAATCTCATCTGCTCTCCCTTTCCCACCTAGAAATATGGAGTTTCTCCTCTTCCTCTGCTTACCTGGAAGTCTATGAGATCAGTTGATCCCATCTCAGTGCCCTCCTAGAAAACTAAACTTTCATCACCACCCTTCTGGCAGTATACGAGACCTTCACTTGATCTCTTTCTATTTCCCACCTGGCAATTTGAAAGTCTATCTCTACACACTTGGTAGTCTATGAGATCTCTGCTCGATCTCTCCTCTCTATCAGCACTGATATTTCTCCCAGATTCTGGTTCACAGGCATGAACCATCTCCTCTGTGACCCTGCAGATTTTCACATACCACAACCACCTCCTCAACAGCCTTCGTTGTCCTCTGGCCAACAATTTCTCGACTGGCCACTTTGCTTTCCTCCTCAGAGGCCATTCATACACCCAATGTGTCTTTTCATCCTGTTACACTCGCAATGCAAGCTGCTCTATTCTTTCCCTCACCTCAGCGAGTTCCATATCCATTTCATATTTTCTCAACTGCTAGTGGTTCTTCTTTCCACTGCATCCATGGCCTTTAGTATCCATGTTCCTATTCCTGTATTCCCTCTTAGAAAACTTGTTTTTGTCACTCTATAATTGTGAGTGCTTCCAGCATCTCCTACAGTCCTCCTGATTGTCTATTGACTGCTACGCACCTTGAAACAATCATCACAGAGATTCAACACTTTGTCTTCCTTTTCCTCTGGCTCCCTCTGCTTGAAATATATAAACAAAATCAGGCTCTGATACCACATTGATGTGTATTAGATTATTTTCTTTATATATTCTTCCTCCCTCTGCCTACAGTCTACAAACATAAAGTGGCTCTAATACAACACTGACATAGACCTCCAACCCTCAGTTTCGAGATCTGCACAGGATCGTTCTTCTTCGAATCTGCAGAACTAAAATAGTTTTTTCGGGCCCTCAATGGAACCCCATGAATCCAATCCACAGGTCCTTCGAAAACCCCTCTTGTGTGAACAAGCACTAGGTGCGAGATTCACCTCCAAGCGACCATGACTTTGTGGTTGTACAAGGATTTCAGTAACTGGAAGTTTGAAATGCAGCGACCCAACCCCTGGTCACTCTATTCCCCAAATTCCCAAAATGGCTCAAGGCCAAAATGGGATCAAATATTTTCGGCTCTGGCTCCTGGCTATGCCTTCGAATGCTTCGAGGTTTCATGATTTCATGAGTCAGGACTCCCCGTCTCTCGACTCCTGGCCTCTCAAACACCTGGGTCCCGAAATGCCAAAAAGGCTTAACGACAAAGCGCTACTAGCTTTCATGATTCGAGAAACTATGATGAATGCGCTCCCCCTTTTCTTTGTCTTTCCAATCCTCGATGTTTGAATCCTCAAATTCTCGAAATGCTGAAATCTACCCGTGATCACGGTCAACTATTCCAGATTTTGGAATTCACAATTCCATGATTCTGGTTGCAGATGGTTCTTGGTCCTTTGATCTCTCAAACCTCGAAATGTCTAAATGTCGAACTATGAAATGGCTGCTTCCTCTGGGACCACAACCCTTCTCCAAGGACATGTCATGTTTCATGACTTCGGGGTTTTCAAACCAAAGTGTCCCAACTCCTTGTCATTGGAATTCCCAAAATGCCGAAATGTCGAACCTCGCTCCAAAGGGGAATCAACGGTCCCTGATATTTTCAAGATTTCACAAACCAGAATTTCACGATGCAGTGACTCCAAAATCTCTTGTCATGCCAATCCCTGGATTCCCGAAATATGAGTTCGTTCAGGATCCAATGACTATCGGTCCTTTGCGCTAGATCCAACGACCAAGATCTAATCTTCTACGCTCTCTCCTTCTATTGTCTAGACGTGAAACTCAACGGTCTAGATCTCGTCTCTTCAATTGATCTAACGGCACCTGTGCTCTACCTTGAGCATGGTCTTCTTCCTTTCCCTTGGAAAATTTCTAAAGTTTCAAAGGCCTTAACCTTTGCTTCCTCTATGAGTTCAATACCTTTGGATATTGCCTACATTCTAGGAATGCTATCCCTCCCAAGCTTTGTCAGCTATGAAACCTCAAAGGGTTTCTCGACCTTATTCTCACTCTATTGTTCATCAGTGCACTAAGCCACTATCCTTCCTAAGCTCCTCAACTCTAAACCCTCCAAAGGGTTTTCTTGGCCTTTAGGACTCCTTTCAAGGTCCTTGCATGCAATTGTGCTATCTCCTCTGAGCTTATCTGTGGTTCTGACCTCAAAGTATCTATGTCCCTTTTCCTCCTTGAAGGGATGGAAGTGCCCTCCTATACAACTTCCCGCTCAAGCATGCCTTGATGAGCCTACATTTTGTTCAGTAACCCTGTGAGTGTCTTCCCTGTGACACTTCTCTTCTCTCTGAACTCATGCAAGAGTTCCTTTTGTGCACATTTTCACCAACTCAATGCCCACCTGGCAAAGTTCTCTAGAATCCTCAGTGACTCTATCTTCTCTTTGAACTCAGAATAGAGTTCTTCTGTGCACTCTATGCATCTTCTCAATTCCCTCCTGGAAGAAATTCACAGAACTTTAGACGTTTTGTCTTCCCTGAACTCGAAACAAAGTTCCTCTTGTGCACTCCTTCCACTCGCTCGATGCCCTCCTAACAGATCTCTATAGAACCTTAGATGTTCTTTCTTCCCTGAAATCAAAATAGAGTTCTCCTCAATGAATCCTCTTCATTTACTCAATGTTGTCTTGGCAGAGCCTTTACAGAATTCTCAACAATTCTGCTTCTCCTCTCTATTCTCTCCTCTGCATAGTTCTTCCTTCAGGGTGTTCAACAACCTTGAGGATTCTTCCTTGAGTTAATGACTTCAGCTAGTGTGCCCTCCTGGCACGTCTTTGTCTGAAATTCCACAGAATTCAGAAGTTCACTCTATGCACTCGATTACAGAACCCGCAGTGTTCTGTCATGCACTCTCTTGCATGAAGCCACAAAGAACCCAAACCTGAAATCAAAGAAATCACAGACAGGAAAATCTACCTATCCCTACAAATGCACATCTAACATACATCTACAACATATCATCAACACATAAAGACATTCATTCATGAACTCACAAACACATGGACATCAACATGCAGGAAAAACTGCTCTATTTGTATTAATATGAAATGCCTCTTTACAATGTGTTCGAGCTCGGACTGCAATAGAGTCTTGGTTCTCCACTCTTCTCCCTATTCTCTCTATTCTTCTCTGCTTCTGTACCCACTAACTACCTACAGATACAAAGGTTCTTTTTACAAAAGGGGGTTCCTTGAGCCCTTCCCTCCATCCTCACCAAATCTCATTAATTACAATGAATTACATTGAATGGCCCATCTAATATGAATTGGATCTAGATCCCCCATCAACATTTCATCCATTAAAGGTGACACTAACTACAACCTACTCAAAGGCACAACTTGGCTCTACCAATCTTGCAAACGTTTAATTACATTTTCAAAATTTGAAAAATGAGAGGGTTCTGCCTCTCTCCTTTCATTGAATGTGCATTTGATATGCTAGCTTGATGGCGCATGATGACATTGGAGTGATGATCCTGCATCACACATCATATGTTACAAATCACGTAAATTGAAAGAACATGAATGAAATTATGTTACACATGATTTGGAATTATCACATGTAATTCATGTGATGAAAATTTGGTGACATTATTTAATGGGGAGAAGTTTTTTGCTACTAATCAACAACATTGGTGTAAAGTTTTTATTTAGTCAACTAGATCTCAATGCAAGGCAAGCAATATGGCTAACCTTTTTAAATGAATTTGATTTCAAAGTACGACACATCAAAGGTAAAGAAAACAAAGCTGCATATTGTCAAGTCGGAGGAATAACAAACTTTATGAGATGAGTGTTCGAAAAGAAGAAAACGACATCAAACAAAGAATAAAATATGCAAGTAGTAATGATGAAAAGTACATCAAAACAACAACAAAATTGCAAGAAAATGCAGAAAAACTGAACAAAACTGATATGAGTTTAGATAAAAATGGACTACTAAGGTTCAAAAATAGGTTGTACGTACCTAATTCTGTTGATTTAAAATCAACAATTCTTGATGAATTGCAAAAAAGGTCATATTCTGGTCATCCAGGATGCCATAAAATGATATCAGCCTTAAGAAAATTGTTTTATTTCCCTAACATGAAGAGTGAAACAACTAAATAATTATCTAAATGCTTAGACTGTCAACAGGTAAAGCCTAAACATTAGCATCCAACTGGTCTGCTACAACCCCTACCTATACTAGCATGGACGTGGGAGATTATCTCATTGGACTTAATCATAGATTTTCCTAAGACTCAAAAAAAAAATGACTCGATTATGGTAGTGATTGATAAACTTAGCAAATTTGCACATTTTATACCTATGAAATCTACTTACAAAGCAATTAATATTGCTGAAATTTTTATGAAAGAAATATTTATATTGCATGGAATTCCTAAGATGGTGATCTCCGATAGAGATGTCAAATTTGCCTCAACATTTTGGAAGGAATTGTTTGCAGGATTGGATACTAACCTAAATTTCAACACAAGCTACCATCCACAAACGGATGGGAAAATCAAATGAATGAATCAAATTGAGGAAGATATGTTAGGAATGTACGTGAGAATGAAACCAACTAAGTGGGAGGAGTACCTACACTTAGTTGAATTTGCTTACAATAATGGTTGTTAGACATCAACCAAGATGAGTCCCTTTGAAGAATTATATGGAAGGAAATGCACAACCCTGATTAGCTAGGATAATCCATTTGTCAGGCTTATGATGGGACCATAAATGCTCCATGAAATGGAGAAAATGGTAATAAGGGTACAACAAAATTTAAAGGAGGCCCTAGATCGACAGAAAAGCTACACAGATTTGAAAAGGAGACACCAAGAATTTCAAATTGGGGACCATGTATATATGAAAGTCAAAGAAAGGAGGAGCTCTCTAAAGCTAAGAAATTGTTCAAATTTGGCACCCAGGTCTTGTGGACCCTTCGATATTTTAACTCGAATCAGACCCATGGCGTATCAACTAGCACTTCCTGAAAACTTAAAAGTTCATAATGTTTTTCATGTTTCCTTATTAAAAAAGTATATTCATGATCCTACTCACATCATTGATTGGAACATGGTGCAGGTGGAACCATAAGGCGAGTTCCAAGTGGAACCTCTATGCATTCTGGATAGGAAAGAGACAATACTACATAACAGAGCCATCGCCCATGTAAAAGTGCAATGGAATAACTTTAGCCCCGAGGAGGCCACATGGGAATTGGAGGAAGATTTGTTGAAATATTATCCAACCCCATTCCGAGAGAGGAATGAAAACTGAGGAAAATGGTGTACTTAAGTGGGAGAGGATGTAATATCCTCAAATTTTAGAATATTAAATTCTAAGTGAACTTTGAACTAAATTTCCTTTTTCGGAAAATTTGGATTTAAAAATTATTTTCCATTTATGGAGAATCTGAATTTGGAATTTTGATTGTTGTAATTAATTATTTGATGAATGTTGGGAAAAAATTTGACTTTCCCAACTGTCCTCTTTTATTTGACACATGTGGAAGAATTTTTTTTAATAAATTAAATGTTGGAAGACAAATGGAACAACTAGGTTAAAAATAGATGACCATGAGTCCATGAGTGGGGAACATGTTTGAGTTACCTCAGGGATGATTTTTACAAGTGGAAAATGTTGGATTTGACCACTAGTAGCCCCTAAAAATTAGGGATTTGTAAAGATGCAAATTTCCCAAGGAGGGAAGGAAAGACCTGGGCACAAGGATGCATATAATAAAAAAATATGAGAGGAGGCAGGACATTGCTGAGTATGTTGAAAAAATAAACTATTTGATTTTATGAGCACTATTAGTGTGAGGCAACA
>ML837950.1:11376-24088 GCA_009831015.1 Picea engelmannii | reverse complement strand
TTGCCACACTGAGTCTTCCAGGACTCACTATTGGATTACCAGTTTGGTTGTTCCCCACTCCGGTGATCCCAAATCCTCCCAATGTTTCAGTTGCACCTAATACTTTGGATGTCAATACACCACCCACACATCAAACTCATGTCAATTTTTCGCCTTATTCACCTATTAAGTCTCCTTCCATTTCTCCTTCTTCGCCTAGTGAAAGATCTAAACCAAGTAGCCAGGTTGATCATAAGAAGAAGAAACGGAAAGAGAAGAAGAAGAAGAGCCCGAAAAGGACCAAGCCCCCAAAAACATCAGATGTTGGCTCTAAGAAACTAGTTACTGTTGATAGTACTGGGAGTGCTGATGAGGTCAACAAGATTAAAATGAAGAATCCAAAACCCAAATTCCCTTGCAGCCTTTGTAAGGGTGACCACTTTCTGAGGGATTGCCCCGGTCTTACCCAAGTCTTAGAAATGTGGTCCTCCACATCATCGGCCTCTGTCAGTCATGTTGATGATAACCCGTCAACTATTGATGTTCAGGTTGGTAAGAAGAAGAAAACTGTCAAGTTCCCTTGCATGTTATGTAAAGGTAATCATTACTCTCACCTTTTCCCTCGTATGGACAAGGCTTCTTCTCTTTTGGAGAAACTTCAACTTCCAAAAGGTTATCGTAAGCTTTCCTCTGACCCATCATTGGTTGATGAACTGGACTAACCCTCTGTGGTTTAACTGATTGTGGTGGTCAGATCGTATTATGGGGATCGCTTCAAGGTAAATCCACAATTACTGTGTGGAATCCTTTTAGTTGATTTCGGGCTCAATACCCTGCCCGTACGTTCGGATTGGACTGTCGATTGTTCCCGCCTAGGGGCTGACTACGAATTGGTAAAATTAGTGGCCATAATATTTAGGTTCTTACACAAGGTGATGGTGACGAGAAGTCTCACTGTACCTAGAGCAGACATTGGTCAAACTCACTCGAGCTCCTTGGAGGGTAAATCCGCAATTACTGTGTGGAAGCTTGCACGAAGGCATAAGTCCATTAAGCAGGTCGCCATTGTAATTGTTCCACCCTATCCCCACCCCTTCTGAACTTAATCATGCGATGTTGGATTTCATCACCAACTAGTACGGTCATCAAAAGAAGGTCTTGTTTGCTTGGTTGTGATTCTTAGATTTCTATTAGCGTATGTTGTTTCTTTTACTTAGTGGACCTTAGATCGAGTCAGTGTTAATGGCATCGAATCCTGGGAGTACCAATGGAGGAACCCCTTCTTCTGGGGAACCTTATACCTTTCCTTCATTTGGAAACTTTGGTCCTCCATATGTTGCCACACCGAGTCTTCCAGGACTCACTATTGGATTACCAGTTTGGTTGTTCCCCACTCCGGTGATCCCAAATCCTCCCAATGTTTCAGTTGCACCTAATACTTTGGATGTCAATACACCACCCACACATCAACCTCATGTCAATTTTTCGCCTTCTTCACCCATTAAGTCTCCTTCCATTTCTCCTTCTTCGCCTAGTGAAAGCTCTAAAGCAAGTAGCCAGGTTGATCATAAGAAGAAGAAACGGAAAGAGAAGAAGAAGAAGAGCTCGAAGAGGACCAAGGCCCCAAAAACATCAGATGTTGGCTCTAAGAAACTAGTTACTGTTGATAGTACTAGGAGTGTTGACGAGGTCAACAAGATTAAAATGAAGAATCCAAAACCCAAATTCCCTTGCAGCCTTTGTAAGGGTGACCACTTTCTGAGGGATTGCCCCGGTCTTACCCAGGTCTTAGAAATGTGGTCCTCCACATCATCGGCCTCTGTCAGTCATGTCGATGATAACCCGTCAACTAGTGATGTTCATTTTGGTAAGAAGAAGAAAATTGTCAAGTTCCCTTGCATGTTATGTAAAGGTAATCATTACTCTCACCTTTGCCCTCGTATGGACAAGGCTTCTTCTCTTTTGGAGAAACTTCAACTTCCAAAAGGTTATCGTAATCTTTCCTCTGACCCATCATTGGTTGATGAACTGGTCAATCCGGTTCCATCCTCGGTTAGTCCGGTTGATCAGGTGGTCAATCTAGTTTCCTCCTTGATTGAACCACAAACCTCAGTAGCTGATCCAATTCCATCATCGATCAGCCCCGCTCTTCATCAAAAGAGTGACACCAAAGTGGTCAATCTGTTTCCATCCTCGGTCAACCCCACTCTCCCATGAGAGAGTGACACCAAAGTGGTCAATCCGTTTCCACCCGTCGACCCCATTCTTCCTTTGGAGAATGAAACTCAAGTGGTCTATTCGGTTCTTCCATCGATCGATCCCACTCCTCCTTTGATGAGTGCCAAAGTGACTGATCCAGTCCCTTCCTCGGTAAGTCCCACTCTTCCTCTGAAAAGTGCCAAAGTGGTCAATCCAGTTTCGCCATCGGTCGATCCCATTCCTCCATTAAGGAATGTCAAAGTGACTAATCCAGTCCCTTCCTCGGTCAGTCCCACTCTTCCTTTAAAGAGTGATAAAGTGGTCTATCCAAGTCCACCATTGGTTGATCCAATCCAATCATCGATTGAACCTACTCCCATTCTAGAGGATAACCCTGATACTGCCCATGTTTTTCTTGTTAATACAGACTCTACCATGCCCGGGGGCATTCCTCCTCCTCCTGTGGAACCTCCTCCAAGTACCGAAGCCATCCTTTTTGATTGGGGTGCACTAACTGGACCTTGTCTTCCCTCCCACATTCCTTTCCAGATTACAGTACAGGTTCGTGGTCGGGACATTCCTCAAACGCTGATAGATGAAGGTGCGTCTGTTAGTATTTTTTCTTTTGTTGCTTGGTATGATTTGGGTTGTCTATAGCTTGCACCGGTTACACATAATCTGTTAGCTTTTAACAGAGGAACTAGTCAACCATTAGGGATCCTTCCTCAGTTTCCTATAACTTTGGGAGGGAAAATTGTCTTTATCAATGTCATGGTAGTCCGAGACCCCTTGGATTTCACCTTACTCCTTGGGCAGGATTATGTCTATGCTATGAAATCTCTTGTATCCACCCTTTTCCGTGTGATATATTTCCCTCATGATGGAAGAATTATGACTATTGATCAACTTTCATTGATCGGCCCCAACTGGGTTACCTCCCTAAGTGGTTCTTACATGCAGACAGTATCACCCATGTCGCATGTCAATTATGTGGTGTTGTCTCCCATGAGCTCAACTTCCGATGATTTGGATCCGGTCGTTGACATGGTGATCTCTTTGGTAGGGTTACTGTAGCCTGATATCCTTACCCCTATCACGACCCTCAACATGTGTTCCTTCCAGAGTGATTCTCTTCCATCCAGCGAAGATCTCCTGGAGGCCGTGACCACATTTCATCCATTGACATGGTACCCTTCCAGAGGATTATTCTCTTGGATTCCATGATCCGGATGAAACCACGAGCATAGTTTCTCTTCTCTATGGAAAGATCGTTAAAAAATGAAACAGAGGTCACAAGCATAGTTTCTCTTCTCTGTGGAAAGCTCGTTTAAAAAATGAAACAGAGGTCTTGAGCATACTTTTCCTCTCTGTAGCAAGCTCGTTAAAAAATGAAACAACAATCTGGGGATCGAACCTAGAACCTTGAGCATAGTTCTTTTCCTGTGTCAATCTCATTAAAAAATGAAACAATCACCTCTCCTTTCAAGTTGAGTCTTTCGCTAGATCTCATAGATTTCGAGTCGAGTCTTTCATTAGGTCTCATTCTTGAACGTTCATTTCATCCACCTGTATCCTTTTTCTCCATCTAGCACAGAAATTGGTGACAACCTCAAAGTCGGTGAATGAATTGAAGCTGGGGGGGGCATGTCTCTAGTCTTTGATGATCATTCTGGAGTTAAGCCACTAGCTTTCATGCTGGGGGCATACCGAGCTTAGTCTTTGTTCTTTCTCATGCTCGTAAATACATGAGAATGGAACCGGGTAAACTTTTATCTCTTTTTTGGACCCGTATGGATATATGAAGACACGAAAAAGGAACCCCCCTGGAGTCTACTTTAAACCCTTTTCAGACTCTCTAAATATGAAAAGATTATCGAGTGACCTTGCTTCCTTTCACACTCGTTAAAAGGTCAAAAAGGGCATCTTTCGAGCGATATTTTAACCCTTTTTCGGTCTCGTTAGACTACTATACGAAAAAGGAACTGAGAGAGTTCTCTTTTAAGTGTTTTCCCAAACTCTATAATCCCGAAAAACCTTCGAGTTTTCTGTCTTTGGACTCGTTAAAGCACACATCGACAGGCCCATATGGGTTTGAACCCTTACTTCTTCCGGTTCGTTAAAAAAAGGAAGAGGAACTTACCGAAGGTGAGTTATATCAATCATGTGTTATCCTCCTCGAGATCATTAAATCAAAAAGAGGTACTCGTCTATCTGGATGGGGGAAAAAATTGAAAGGAGCAAGCCAAGAAGTCTCTTGAGAACATCATCCAACACTTCTTAGAGTCGCCCTTGAACATGACACTATGTCATTTGCACATATCATAATCCATTGAACCTCTTCACTGAGCCAATCCTTCGAGTTCCTTTCACCCCTTTGGATCACCCGACGCAAGTTACAGTATCCATTGCATAGTTTTGGTCCATGTCATGTTTTGCTATTGTGCCTCAGTGTTCAAGGGAAGTATCCGTCTCTAGAGTCATCCATCCCAAATATCTTGCCTCAAAACCCATGTGAGTCCATGTTCTTCTGATCTACCAATTACATCTCTACGTCTGTTTCGTGTCATTGATGGGGGATACATCAAGACCCTCCCTCGACGAGTCTATTCCTGTCGACTTCAACATATTATCCAGGAATCAGACTTAGAAACTAGTTAGTACTTTGGGACCTGCATGCCTCAATGGCAGGCCTCCTCACGTTCAACAGTAGGTCTACATCATTAACCTATGATCAAATTATTCCATGGGTGTTCGACTTCAACTCATCTATTCACATTCGCTGGAATGTACTAGGGTACCTTGGGAATCATTGACATTAATGGTGATCTCCCTCGCACTTGTTAACGATTCACACCATTGACCGGTAATCAAGTGGTTTCTGCCATGTTCGACATCAAGACATCTATTCGCATGGTCAGATCCATGCCATATTGGGATTGGTAAGAAGAACTTGGGTTGAACGATCACTTTGATATATGCTTTTCCCAGGCTGCAAAGGAATTACTGTTGGACAAAAAACACATACACTGTAACATAGATCCACTTTGTATTCATCTTGGCTATGTCTTGTCATCTCGTAGATCCACTGTGTATTCTTCGTGGCTACGATCAGTCCGAGTCATCAGAGTATAGATCCACATTGTATCTTCGATGGCTATACCTTTTTATCAATACAATTATGGATCCGTAGTGTATTTTATGGCGGCCATATCTTGAAAATCCTTGATCACCCAAGCATAGGTATGCCTACCTTGGGTTTTGAAATATGTCATGATATTTGTTGGATGTTTGTGTGCATCTTTTGTCAGGTTCTCTGAGTCTATACCCTTGCTTGAGAGTCTACAAATTATTTCAGTTATTAGTTCCTATATTCTAACTTCATACTTTGGGGGGCAATCTGTTACACATCAAAATTACTCACTTCGATAGTGTCGCAAGTGTCGTCATTACAAAGGTCGCAAGTGTCGCATTTTTCTCACAAGGTTGCAAGTGTCGCATGTTGCTCACAAGTGTCAGGGAATCACACTGCCATGATGCCTATGTAATGCCTGTAACGACATGAGAAGGACACTTGGGAACACCTCAAACATTTGATTTGGAAGAGGAGAAATGAGTCAGCAGGCTTGCAAACCTTTTTCCATATGAAAGCACCTCAAAAACTGAGTTTTTGGAGGGGAGCGCTCCCCCTTACACTATCTCAGAGCATCAACACTCCCCCTTACACTGTCAGGGAGCGTTATAACGCTACCCTAGCCCTTTTGAGGGAGCACTATAGATTTTGGAGTGATGGCACTTCCCTTAACCTTTTTAGGGAGCGCTACAACGCTCTGATGGCCCTTTTGAGGGAGCACTACCTATTCTAGGTAGTTGTTAAGCTGTTGAGATGAATGGGGGAAGAATCCTTTCATTCTTGGGAGGCAGTTGGATTTGAATCCCTAGTCCATCCATGATCCTAGGGAAGATCCTCAACCGAAGGAGGCAAATCCTCAACTTCCCCAAGGATATCTCAAGTGGTTAAAGCCTCTCCAAGGCTATATAAGCAAGATTTCTAATGGTGAAAGAGAAAGGAAAAAAGGAGAATCACACCAAACTTATGATCTCATAAGTGGTGCTGGAACAGAGATGAGGGGAAGAACTGCTAGTATGAAACTTATGATCTTGGAGAAAACACACAGTCATCCAAAGGAGAGTGATCAGTGAAGCTGCTGTTGTCCAGGTTGTGGATCTTTCAGGCAAGGGTTAGACGAATAGGACTCGATGAAGTTGTCACATTCGCATCTATGATTGTAAGTATTGCTATCATTAGTCTCATCAATATGACACGCTTGGCCTGTTTCTTTCTAGTTTGTGTATAATGTCACATGAACTTATCATTAATTGATAGATCTATTTTCAAGATAATATCAATAGAGTAGCAAGTGATCGTATCTTGTTTTGTCCACAGGATCCAGCGAGAAGAAAAGGATAGAAGCGCAACAAGGAGCGTGCATGGACAAATGTCGATAAAGAGGTACTCCTTTCATCCTTCCTTCTCATATGTTAGTTTAGATAGATTTGAAAGGAAGTCAATGTCCACATTAAGCATTTTCTGTCTAGAGTTAGTGTCAAGCTCTTAGAGGTGATCTACCTGTCCGCAAGGAGATTTTCCTACAATATTTTCCTCCGTCTCTCGACACCCGAAATGTCGAAATCCCAAAACTCTAATCCAATTCTTGTCGCAACTTGCGACTTCGAGACTTTCGTTTTCACTGTCTTCAACTCCTTGGTATTAGGATCCCCAAAATGATGAAATGATCTGACGGCTGGTGTAAATCATGATCAAAGGTCCATGTTGATTCTAGATCCTAGAGTGAAAGTCTTGCTCACCTTTAACCACCCTACAACTTTTTTTGATCCTATAGTTCTCGTTGTTTCAGGGATTCTCCATAGAGAATTCTGACCACTTGTTCTCTCCTTGGAGGTTTCTGTGAAATGGCTAAAGTATCCCTTCACCTGCACTTGACCTCTACAAAGTAACTTCACTCTGTCCCCCCTTTGATTATCTCAAAGGAACTAACCCTCCTGAGCTTTCTTTGCAAACTCAAATCTCCAAAAAGACTCCTGCACGCACTCCTTGCGACAACCCTTCAAATACTTCAAAGTATTTGAACTCTTTCAACTCTGTGCACTTTTCTGCAACAGAAGTCCTTCAAAACTTCTCTTGGTGGCTAACTTATGAAATTCCAACCAGCCTATGCACACCTTGCATGGCTTCTGTGCCTCACTTGCACTTCTGCGGGAATGAGAACAACGGTATCTCTCCTGATCTTTCAGAGGTAAACTCTAAATCTTCGTCAACGCACTTCTTGCAGATGATTTCACATTCATCATGTATACATAGAAATCATGATAACACCATGAATCTAAATCAAATCTCTTTTCATTAATTCAAACTTATGTACATGGGTTCTTCTCTACAACTTTCTACTACCACTCTCTTCTTCTTTTCTATGCTAAAAAAAATGATACAATTGATAATATTACAATGATACAAAGGTGAGGGTGTCTATAGTTGGTTTTCCCTCCTACGATTTAAACTGTCTAATCTAGAATTTAAATCTACCTACTTACATTAACTATTCATAAATGCCTCTACCTACTACAGATGAGAGAAAATCGCTCATGATCTGTTTACATCCTCAAAAATATAATTGCAAGGTACACCTTATTACATTAATATTTGAAAACAAATTCCAAAACACTTTTGCAATGTGTTGAAATGTGTTGGCGCTCATCCTAGTTATCTTCTTCCTTTGCTACTTAAGACTGCTCCTATTGCAAATCCTCTAGTGTCACATTTTACCTGAAACATCTTGTTGAAATCTGGAAGCACCAAAATTGGTTGTTCAGTAATCTTCCTTTTCAACAAATTAAAACTTTTCTCTGCTTCCTCCATCTAGTGAAATGATTTATGTATGTTCTTCACCGTGTCCATCATTGGTGCGCTAATCCCACTGAAATTTCTGATAAATTTCCTATGGAAACTAGCCAATCCATGAAATCTTCTAACTTCAAATATACTCCTTGGTGATGGCCAATTCTTAATCACCTCCACTTTATATAGATCCATTTTCATCTTATCTGCAGAGATAACAAACCCCAAATAAATGATCTCTGTCTTCATGAATGATGATTTCCTCATATTTATCAGCAACTTCTCTTGTTGTAATCTCTTCATCACTGTAGCCAAATGCTTCAAGTGTTTTTCTTCAGTCTCACTGAAAATCAATATATCGTCAAGATATACCATTATGAATTTTCCTATGAAATCCTTCAGGACTTCATTCATCAGCCTCATGAAAGTACTAGGCGCATTTGTTAATCCAAATGGAATAACAAGCCATTCATGCAACCCTTCATTTGTCTTGAATGTTGTCTTCCATTTTTCACCTTCTCTCATTCGGATTTGATGATATCCGCTTTCCAAATCAATCTTTGAAAATAATCTTTCTCCACTCAAGAAATCCATCAAGTCATCCATCCTTGGCAATGGAAATCTATACCTGATGGTAATCTTATTGATCGCCCTCAAGTCTGTGCACATCCTCTAGCCTCCATCTTTCTTTGGGCTGAGCACTATTGGAATAGCGCATGGACTCAAGCTCTCTCTAACCAATCCTTTGTCCATTAAATCCTGGACTTGTCTTTTGACCTCTTCATTCTTCTGCGACATCAATCTGTATGTTGCTTTGTTTGGTAAACTAGCTCCAGGTATAAGATCAATGTGATGACTTATACTTTTGATTGGTGGAAACGAACGAGGTAGTTTTTCCACTACTATATCAACAAACTCTTCTAGCAATTCTTGGATTTCCTCCGGTAAATCATCCACTCTTGTACTAGTTAAAACAATTCTAGGCTTCTTGACCACAATGAATTGTGTATCTTCCTTGTTCTTAACCTCCTTAAGAAGTTCCTTCCCACTCATGAGAAGTACATTGTTTCTTAACTCTCGCTTCACTTCTTTATCCTTAATTGGCAACAAGATGTGAGTTCTCCCATTCTTTTCCAGGGTGTATGTGTTCTTTCTCCCATCATGAATCACATTCCTGTCATATTTCCATGGTCTACCCAGCAATAGATCACAACCATCCATGGGAATGACATCACATAATATTTCTTCCTTGTATCCTCCTATTTTAAATTCAACTAAACATTGTTTAGTGACATTTACCTGATGTCCTTTTTGTAGCCATGAAACTTTGTATGGGCTTGGATGTTCAATAGTCTCTAGCTCTAGCTTTTCTACCATCTCTGTAGAAACAAGATTATCGATGCTACCACTGTCCACGATGACTTTGCATACTCTGTCTTTGGTCTTGTAAGAAATCCGAAAAGTTTGTTCCTTTGGAGTTTTCTCATCATCAGTGATCTTACTCCCTCAACATCTTCTGCCTCAACTTTCCATCTCCGTGCTTCGGTAATGTGAATTTCGCATAGGGATGATTTTAAGGATGGAAATTTGTTTTGAAATGTAGAAACCTTGGCGAATATTACTAATCCTTCATATGCCAACTATAAATGTTTGGCGATATTTTTGTAAAAATATTCAAATTTATAAGGATTTGATATAGTTTTTATAAAATTTTGGCGACTTTTAAGGTAAAATAATTTTATCCTATAGAATTTGGGCGAATCATTTTTAAAATAGAGAATCTCATTTTTTGAAAAACCATGGAAAATTAGCCCATGAGCGAAATTTAGCCCCTAAAATCATCCATGGAACTTTCACATCCTTTTTTCTTTTTATCTGGGCATTCATAGGATTTATGTCCATTTTTTCCATAGGTAAAGCATTTAATTTCTCCACCTTTGCCTCTTCCTCTTCCTCTGGCTCAAGGAAAAGTGTTTCTATCAGCATAGTGTCCTCTCTGTGAGCTTCCTTCTCTCTCATGCTGAGTTTGAGGTTTTTTTCCCTCCTCTTGAGGTTTCTGAGTTCTATCTTGGGCAATTGTTTTGCCTTTGGTATGACTTCTTCCTCGACCTCTTTGACCTTGCTTTCGGATCAATTTTTCTTCATCTTTTAGAGCCATCTGATAAGAATCTTCTACAGTCTGAATGATCATCATGTTCATCTCATCTTGGATGTCATATCTCACACCATTCATGTATCTGACAACCTTTTCATCATCACTTTCCTGATGACCTGCCCTGATGTTTAGTTTGTAGAACTCTTCAATGTACTCTTTCATTGACATCAACTTCTGTCTCAAGTTATGCATTCTTTGAAATAGAGTAATTTGATAATCCTTGGGTATGAATTTTTATTTCATCTTTGCAACCATTCTATCCCAAATCTTGACTTTTTGCTTGCCTTTGCAGCGTCTGTCAACCCGCAGTTCATCCCACCATAATGTTGCATGCCCTTTAAGTCTTGTGACAACATGTTTGACTTTCTTGTCTTCCTCGACATCTTCATAGTCAAAATATTTATCCAGAGCTCTAATCCAGTCTAGAAGCTCTTCAACATCCAGGTTTCCTTCATATACTAGAATGTCCATTTTTTCTTTAGCACCTATCCTTGCAACAACCCTAAATAGGAATTCATCTGTTGCATCTTTGGCTACAACTTCCTCGTTTTTGGCTTCATTTTCACTTTTAGATTCGCTGATATCCCCAACGTCAACTGTGCACCTCTGTTCCATCTCCATGGCATCAATCCTGGAACATAATTCACGCATCTCTCTTTCCCTTGCCGGGTCAGGTAATTGCTTATCTCTTCTTCTTGGAATTTCCCTTTCCTCTGGTGGATCAAGTATTTTCCCGTATCTTCTTCTCGACTGCATGGCTGAGAAATATTTTTTCCTTCCTCTGCTACAAAAAGTAAAGACTCTTTATGTGCTCTGATACCACAACTAACGCAAACCCCCAAACCCTCAGGTCCAAGGTCCGCACAGGATCATTCTACACTGCCCCTTGAGTCTATTTGACTCTTTGGTTCCCCCTCGAGAAATACCTTACACACACACATAGTGTATCCACAGGTCCTTATGGGTTGAGCCCGCTTGAACAAACACTAGGCACCAACTCAAATCTTCCGATCAAACAATATGATCACACCTTTCACAATTTCAGAACTTTGGATTTCGCGAGTTCACGACTTCTCCTTTCGAGTTTCTCAACCCTTCAACTGCTGAAACCTGAAATGTCCATTCGCCGAAATTATTATCGCATCTCATGATTTCAGGAATCTCGAGACAAAAGACCTCGATCCCTTGTCCTTGAAAATGATGAAATATTGACTATCGACACGTTCCACAAAGGATGGCCCCACAATGGACTTCTCACTTCATCAGGATTTTGGACTTCATGATTTCATGAATCCAGATGCAAATCTCTTGACTCTCTAACCTCTAAACCCTGAAATAGTCAACAAGGTTTGACTCCACCTTTTTGACGAGGACATGCCACCTGACCACTCAACCACTTCCTGTCTCTGACGTAGAATCCTACCACTTGTCACTCTTTTGGGTTTTTGGGACTTTCACTCCCAAAGTATTGTTCCCTCTGTCTCCCAACACCCAAAATGTTGAAATCCCAAAAATCTAATCCAATTCTTGTCGCAACTCGTCACTTCGGGACTTTGATTTTCACTATACTCAACTCCTTGGAATTAGCATCCCCAAAATGTTGAAATGATCTGACGGCTGGTGCAAATCACGATCAACGGTCCACATTGATTCTGGATCCTAGAGTGGAAAGCTTGCTCACCTTTAACCACCATGCAACTTCTTTTGATCCTACAGTCCTCGTTGTTTCAGGGATTCTCCACAGAGAATTTTGACCTCTCATTCCCTCCTTTGAGGTTTCTGTGAAATGGCCAAAGTATCCCTTCACCTGCACTTGACCTCTGCAAAGTAAATTCTCTCTGTCTCCCCTTTGATTATCTCAAATTCACTAACCCTCCTGAGCTTTCTTTGCAAACTCGAGTCTCCAAAAAGACTCCTGCATGCACTCCTTGCAGGAACCCTTCAAATACTTCAAAGTATTTGAACTCTCTTGAATCTGTGCACTTTTTTGCAACAACAGACCTTCAAATTGGTTGCTAAGTTATGAACTTCCAACCAGCCTGTGCACACCTTGCATGACTTATGTGCCTCACCTGCACTTCTACAGGAATGAGAACAACTGTATCTCTCCTGAGCTTTCAGAGGTAAACTCTGAATCTTTGTTAATGCACTCCTTGCGGATGATTTCACATTCATCATGTATACACAGAGAGCATCATAACACCATGAATCTGAATCAAAGTTCTTTTCATTAATTCAAACTTTTGTACATGGGTTCTTCTCTACAACTTTCTACTATCGCTCTCTTCTTCTTTTCTATGCTCAAAAAAATGATACAATTGATAATGTTACAATGATACAAAGGTGAGCGTCTCTATAGTCAGTTTTCCCTCCTATGCTTTAAACTGTCTAATCTGGAATTTAAATCTACCTACTTACATTAACTATGCATAAATGCCTCTACCTACTACAGATGAGAGAAAATT
>ML837948.1:29747-44982 GCA_009831015.1 Picea engelmannii | reverse complement strand
ATGGTATACTTATACACATTGACTAGTAAGTGGGTGTGTGCCATTTGACCTTTCGTTTGTCTAATTAATATTATTTATTGTTCTTATTGTTGTTGTTGTTATTATTATTATTATTATATTTATATTTATGTTTGTTACACTTTTCTCTCAAATTGCCTAGTAGATTGGGGTTGTTAAGAATTGAAATATAGTCCATTGTTGTATGTTATTTGTGTATATTTCATAAATAGCCAAAACGTTGAAAATTCACAAGGTTAAGATCTAGGAAACCTCTAAGATAGAGGTGAAACTTTTGAATTGAATGAGGAACATCAATCCATGGAAATTTCTATATTGTATTAGATGTTTTGTCACTTAGATCACTCTAAGTGTGAGACAAAGTTCACATTCCAACTGAAGAATACCTAGGAAAGGTGGTTAACATTGTTAAAGTTGTTGGGTGTGATTTCCTATCTTTCTTGAGATGATCACTTACACTTATGAGAGGTTTTGATAGGTTTCTCTTGTCATGAGAAGTGATGGATCTACTACATCGATAGTTGTTATGAATATATTTTCAGTAGGTGTGATGCGTAATAGGACATGTGATTGGTATATTTATTTGTTCCAAGGTCTTATAGTGATAGGAAGTAGATCTAAGTGATTATTGTCTGGTATGTTTTTATTTTTATCACTTGAGATTCCCAGGAGGACTTGTGATAGGTGACTGATTTGTTTCAATAGATGCTAATGTGTTTTTCACCTGTAATAAGTGGAGGAGCTTCTTTGTGTTGTAGAATTTTTAGGATGGATATGGATTTGGTCTCTCACTTGTCATTTAACACTATGTTTAGTGTTGGATGGTATATGGATAGTAGATATTTGAGACATATGACGTACGACATATCATTTTTTAGCAGATTTCAGGAGAAAGAGGGAGGCATAAGTGTGGATCTTAGTGATGATGCTACTTATTCTATGAGAGGAGTTGGCTCCATTTCCTTTTATATCCTTGATACGAAAAGATCTTTTAAAGACTATGGTTGAGTTTTAAAACATGAGTTCATTACCATTTAAGAATTTGAAGAAAGAGGAAGAATTAATGATATAACATAGCACCATAATAAGATATACATATATGGAAATAAGCACAAGAATCAGCAAACCATAACAAAAAAATTTGTTAACGGAGTTCGGCAATATCGCCTACGTCTTCGGGCATATGTCTTAGTGGGTAAGGATTTCTTATTTCTATTCAAAGATTCAAAATTAAATATAATAAGTGTCAAATGGATTAAAAAATGATCTGGTTGTGTTCTTCTAGATCTCAAGAACCCAACACAACTAAAGACATTGAAAACGGATGAATGAAGCTCCCGGAAATGGCCCACAAAGTTGTTCTCCTCAATGCGTTCCCTGCATAAAAATGGATTTGGATTTATAGTTCTTTAGCATTTCACTTCTTCTGAACCTTCTCCAAGGATGCCAAGAACCTATAGTTTATATAGGCTTTAATTTGGCAACAAAATACAAACTTCTCCCCAATATCTAGCCTAAAAAGGGGCTCCATATCCTCCAATAATGGCCAAAATCTCCCAAAATTGGCTGAAAAATCAAATAAAATCTTAACATATAGTTAAAAAACCAAAAAATTGGAAATTATTGGGTGCGACCCCTTAATTATCTTCGGGCTCCAAGTCACATGGGACAAGGCCATGTTTTCATAGGCTAGTGTGCCCCTGATCATTAGTCCCCAAAATTTGACCCATGGTCGCATGTGTGGCCATGTGTCCACAACCCTGAAATCCACATGCCCACATCCATTGTAGCCCTTGGTTCCTAGTGCCTATTCATGCACCTTGGTCAGTGGGCTAGCCCTGCTGACCGGGCACTAACCCCACAAATCTACGCCAAACATAACCTTATAGAAAAACTTCCCACGCACCAAACATCAAAGGAGTGGGTCATATAGCGAATGCATGTGATCAAGGGGCTAGGCTCCATTAAAGTTCGCACCAAATGGTATATCAATGATTCATGTGGTAAATTTTGCATTGGGGGTTGGGGCTAGTCCCCAACCCTTTTATCCATTAGAATTACAATGTTTTTAATTCAAAACATTTTAAACAAACATATGGTTAAGCAACAGTGTGTGGATGGGTTGGTAGATTGACCCTGCCAAACCTCTCCCCCATGCCTGAAGTTCACGGGTTCAACTCCTATGGATTTCATACAATTTTTTCACACTAACCAATGGAGGGGTGCCATGTGGTATCCCATTACTGTGCCATGTGGCACCATAATAGTTTCCCTCTAACTGACACTTTTCAGCATCCAATTCGTCCACCTGCCACCAAAATCTTCCCAATCAGCATGCCACTCTTCTGCCACGTCACTGTACGATCGTACATCATATACGGTCAACTACCACGTCAACATTGTAAGGACTGTACAATCAACAAAAAAATTGTTTGTTTGGCAAAATGAACATAATGCGATATCTTTCTCATATGATGTTTGTTTGAGCTCATTCAAGTTGCATTGGGTTCGTAACGACGAGGCCTATACACAAGTCCATTTTGAAGTGATTCTGAGAACTTTTATTTTTAGGCTTGCCTGGACCCATTTTGGTTCCTAGATACATTTTGGATCAATCCTTTAGGTGATTTTCATGAGTTTATTGATCTATTGGTTCATGGTTTGAAGAATAATTTATTTTAGTGTCTTGTATGACGGATGTATTCTGAATAGTTTCTTTTGAGGGACAACAATGAACCATTAGGGATTGTCTCTTCTCTAGTCCGAGGAATTTAGCCATAGGGGTGAGAGAGGGTGGAATTTATATGTTACATGTTGATATAGTGACACATGTACATTCCAATGAGAGGATAGAAAAGCCTTCTATATTTGAGGAGGCAGATGAAGAGTATGTATGGTGAAATGTCATAGAGATGATTTTAGAGCATATTATGGATCCAATGATTGATTCCAAGATTACAATTGATGGGATTTTTGTAGAGTATAGGGATAGGGTTTTTTAATTCTCCTAGAAAAAGGGAGTTGACCATGATGTTACACTTTCTTCAAGATTCTTTTAGGATGAGGGATTTGACCTAGTTTAGGTTGTTTCAATTGTTAGAGGTTTGAGGTACATGAGAAGGATTCTCATGTTCACAAGTTGTTAATAACTTTTCATGGATTGTTACCTATACCACGAGTTTGGGATTTTAGGATCAAGCAATTGAATTGTGTATTTTTTTATCATTTATATTTTGATAGACATGATCCACTTGTCTTGTTCTTGTATGGATATGTCATCACCTTTGTAGGATCTCTAAATAAATCATGATGTTATGTCCCAAATATTTTGACCCATGATGTAGACTTGATATTTGTTTGAGTTTAGTAGGTTACTTGTGATCTAGGGTTATGTTAATTTATATTCATAGGTGTTAAATGTTTTTTGGAGGTTCAAGATGCTATGATAACAAATTGTGTTGATGGATATAATGATACTTCTACAACTTACAACATTTATATTCTATCATAGTGGAAGAATGTTGTGAGTAGAGATGCGATATTTGATGAGGACATGAGGTCTTCCAATTAATAATATTCTACTCTAGTTATTGAGGACAGAGATGAGGTTTTTATTCTAAATATTTGATATGATTTACATTCATAGGGAGACGAAGTGATACTAGGTGTGGATATGCCCTCATCTAATACTCCAACTCATAGGAAGCCAACATGGCTTACCCAACCATTACAAGAGGCACAAGAGAATGTAGGAGCACCCAAATATTTATTGAGGGTGAGTGTTCCTCCTAGGAGATATGCTAGTAATGTTGCTTTGGTTCCCTCCATCCATGAGCCTTCAAGTTATATTGAGTAGGAGAGGTGTGATTGCTTGATGTAGGAGTGTGATGTTTGGGATACAATGGTTGATTGTGACACTATAATAGGTACATCTTTGCAAGTGTCAGGGTTGATGGAGTTGTAGAGGGAGTAGACATGTGTCAGTGAAAACATTTTCTTCATAAAGAGGGAATGTTAGATTTTAAGGTTACTCCAAAAGTGTTTACACCATGTTTGGGGGTGCTTTATGAGATTTGGGGTTCATGGTGTATGATCATCTCTTGGATGGTTCATGATAGATTTTCACATGGGAGATGGAATATTGCCACACACCCAAACCCTAAGTACCTTTTTAAGGTATGGGGTATAATGTTTTCGCTTACCTCCGATGAATATGGTATGGAGGAATATTCCCTTTCTCTTGATGGAAAATCTCGATGCATGGAATATCTCTTGAACTACAGTTAGGATCCATTCGACACTTAAGGTTTGCCAATCCTATTGTACCTCACTCAACTTGCCAACCCATTGAATATTATCAGGCACCATCAAATTGATGTTCTTAGTCAACATCAATTCGCCATGTCACCATAGGGCGTTTTGGTTTACTCGACTAGAGGATGACATATGTACCTCTCCTATAGTCCAATTAAAATACTTAATTAATATTTCGTAGAATACCATTCTTTGGTAATTAATGACTTAAACCTCATTAAGGATAATTATTCTCCACAAACTAATTATCTAGTAATTAATTTTTGCTTAGCCTAATACTCATGGTCCATGAATAACTGAGGTTTTACTTTCTCTTTCTCCCCCTTAGAAGTAGTTTAATACTAATTCAATTTATTACTCATATGTTAATTATGAGTAATTATATCATAAAAAAATGAGATTAATTTCTCCACAATATACTCAAGTTGATTAACCTTAATTAAGGTATATAATTCAATCCTTCCCTGACACACAACTCCATACCGATTTTTCACGTAATTTAACACACACACACACACACATATTTATTTATTTACTGGGAAAAATGATTAACTTTATTCAATTTGATATTTAATATTACAAATTTAGTCTTCTATCAATTATATTATATTATAATTCTATTTAATGCTATTATAACATGATTAAACATAGAAAATGAGCACTTAGGATTATTAATATCTATTAATACCCAAGCCTCTAGACTTTGGAGAAATTCCTCATCATGCTTTTATGAACCCAAATCTCCCAAATGTTTGAGTTTCAGAGAGGGTCCCACTCATATTCTAAAGTGTTACAAATATAATTATTTTTATTAATTTATAATATAATTAATTACTTTAAATGTTTATGTCGATATTTGTGCAACCATTGGTACAGGAAAGGATAGGTTCAGGCCTTCAACCTTTTGTTTCTTGTTCATTCTATTACCCCAAACATCCCAGAGTCCCAGAGTCCCGAATTCCTAGAGATCTGGAGTCCCGAACTCCCGACGGGTCCACACTTCACATGATTTCACATTAAATGTTAAATTAAAAATGTAAAGAGGGTTTGTACTTTATAATAACTCATTTAAAATATATATATTATATTACGCCCTTTTGGAAATTGTGCCCAGGTTTATAAGGTTTCCAATATTAAATTTAATATTTGAAATGAGAGAGAGAGAGAGAGAGAGAGAGAGAGAGAGAACTCCAGGTCAACCCCTTCATCTCTTGATGCGGGAGCATCGTAATGCAGTTAAGCGAGTGTGGAGGCAAATGACAGCTGGAAAGTGCAACATGCATTTTTCACGTTCTGAAATGTCTCGAAAGTTTAAGGGAGCGGATATTAATGTAATAGTTAGGAAGGTGGCATACTTGCATTTATATCTTGGAGGTTGTAAACAGATCTTGAGCTTGCTCTCATATGTAAAACATTAAGGCATTTATGCATAATTAATGAAAGTAGGTAGATTTGGATGTTAGATTAGATAGTTTAGAGAGAAGGAGAGAAAACGGATATAGACACCCTCATTCTTGTATTATTGTAGTATTATTAGCATAGAACAGAAGAGAGAGCTGCAGAGAAAGCTGTAGAAAAGAACCCATGTACAGAAGATTTGAATTAATATAAGGAGCTTTGAATCAGATTCATGGTGTTATGATGTTTTTTGTTTATACATGGTGAATGGTATGCTCATGGTTGCTTATTCTCTCTGTTATGCATTTGCTTTAATACTGTGTGTATGTATGACTTTATGTTGAATGTTTGAAGTATGAGAGAGAAAGAGAATGAACTTCAATTGTTTCTCTTCCTGAGTGAGAGCTCCTGCAAGGAGTGTAGTGAAACGTCTGCAAGGTGTGCGTTGACAAGGATTTCAGAGTTTATCTCTAGAAGCTTAGGAGGGATACGGTTGTTCTCATTCCAACATAAGTGCAAGTGAAGCACATAAGACATGCAAGCAGTGCACAGGCTGGTTGAAAGATCAGAACTTATCAACCAAGGGGAGAGTTGAAGGATTGTTGTTGCAAAAGGTGCACAGAGTCAAGAAATCAAATACTAAGAAGTATTTGAAACAGTGTCGCAAGGAGTGTGTGCAAGAGTCCCTTTAGAGACTCGAGGTTACAAGTTAAATCTCATAAGGGATAACACCTTTGAACACTTCAAAGGAGGATGAAGATTGAAATACTTCAAAGGGAGATGAGGGTCGAAGTCACATAGTAGAAGTAAAGTTAATAAGGAATAACCTTGATTTATTTTGTAGAAGTTGTCTAGGAGAAACGAGCGGTCGAAATTCTCTGTGGAGAATTCGCAAAACCACGAGGACTATAGGATCCAGAGAAGTTGCAGGGTGGTTAGAGGCAGGCGAACTCATCACTCTAGGATCCATAATCAACTTGGACCGTTGATCGTGCTTTGCACAAGCCGTCAGGTCATTTCAACATTTCGGGTATTTTGACAACAAGAAGTTGAGCACAGTGGAATGAAAGTCCCAAAGTCGTGAGTTGCGACAGGAATTGGATTGGATTTTCAGGATTTCAGTACTTCAGGTGTTGGGAAATGGAGGAGGCAGCGCCTTGGGATCGAGAGTCCCGAAAAACTGGGAAGAGTGACAGGTGGTAGGATTCCATGACAGAGATAGAAAATGGTTGAGTGAACAGGTGTGTGTCCTCGTCAAATAGGCGGAGTCAATCCTTGTTGACTTTTTGGGGGTTCAGAGGTCGATGGACTGGGAGCCTTGCATCTGGATTCACAAAATCGTGAATTCTGAAATTCCAAATTGGTGGAAGGTTCTGTGAGAATCCATCCTTTGTTGAATACATTTCAAAGAATCAACATTTCGGGTTTCGGTGGGTTCAGGAGACAGAAACTCGACAACGGGAAGCGCAATATTGCGAAACCTGAAAGCCTAAACTAGTGAAGGGCATGATGCTATTGTGGTCAAGGAGACTTGGGTGACACCTGGTATTTGATCACGTGGGCACACTCATAAGGACCTATGGAGGAACACTATTGTATATGTATGTGTGTCCCTGTGGAGAACACGAACAGTCAATCAGACTCAAGGGAAGATTAGAACGATCCTGTGCAGACCTCAACTCGAGGGTTCGGGGGTCTGCATCAGTTGTGGTATCAGAGCACATAAAAACTTATTTTCTTTCTGTAGTAGAGAGAAGAAAAGAGGAACATTTCTTGGCCATGCCGCTGAGAAGAAGAGACAAACCAATGCCTGATCCAGCAGTGGAGAGGGAAATGTGTGAACTACGTGTCAGGCTTGATTCCATGGAAACATCACAGAGGCACATAGTCGACACTAGGGATATCAGTGAGGCTGACAGTGAAAATGAAGTTGGACATGAAGAAGAAGTCGCAGTCGAAGATGCTGCAGATGAATACCTATTCAGGGTTGTTGCTAGGATAGGTGCCAGAGAAAAAATGGGCATTCCAGTATATGAGGGAAACCTGGATGTTGAAGAGCTTCTAGACTGGATTAGAGCTCTGGATAAATACTTCGACTATGAGGATGTTGAGGAAGATAGGAAGGTCAAACATGTTGTCACAAGACTCAAAGTGCATGCAACACTATGGTGGGATAAACTGCAGGCTGAAAGACGTTGCAAAAGCAAGAAGAAAATCAAGAGTTGGGATAGAATGATTGTGAAGATGAAAGACAAATTCATGCCCAAGGATTATCAAATTACTCTATTTCAGAGGATGCAGAATTTGAGACAGAAGCTGATGTCAATGAAAGAATACACTGAATAATTCTACAAGATAAACATCAGAGAAGGACATCGGGAAAGCGATGATGAAAAAGTTTCTAGATACATGAATGGTCTGCGATTTGGCATCCAAGATGAGATAAGCATGATGATCATTCGAAATGTGGAGGATGCTTATCAGATGGCTCTGAAAGCTAAAGAAAAGCTAAACCAAAATCAAGGTCAAAGAGGCCAAGGCAGAAGTCAAGTCAGAGGCAAAAAAATTGCCCAAGATAGAACTCAGAGACCTTAAGAAGAGGGGAAGAAACCTCAAACTCAGCATGAGAGAGAGGGATGCTCACAGAGAGGGTAGTATGCTGATAGAAATACTTTTCCTCGAGCTAGGGGAAGAGGAAGAGGCAGAGGTGGTGAAGTGAAATGTTTTGTCTGTGGAAAATTCAGACATAAATCTTATGAGTGTCCAGACAGAAAGAAATAAGGTGGTGAAACTCACATTGTCGAAGCACAAGGATGGAATGTTGACAGAAGATGCTAAGGGTGGAAGATCCTTGATGATGAGGAAAGTTCTCTTAACGCCAGAGAAAGAGGCAGAGAACCCATCCCAAAGGAACAGTTCGTTTTGTACTTCTTTCAAGACCAAATATAGGGTATGCAAAGTCATCATGGACAGCGGTAGCATAGAAAATCTCATTTCTATAGAGATGGTAGAAAAGTTGGAGCTGGAGACTATCGTACATCCAAGCCCATACAGGGTTTTGTGGCTACAAAAAGGAAATCAGGTAAATTTCACTAAAAAATGTTTAGTTGAATTTAAGATAGGGGGATATAAGGATGAAATATTGTGTGATGTCATTCCCATGGATGTTTGTCATCTATTGTTGGGTAGACTGTGGAAATATGATAGGAATGTAGTTCATGATGGGAGAAAGAACACATACACCCTGGAGAAGAATAGGAGAACTCACATGTTGTTGCCAATTAAGGACAAATAAGTGAGACCATAGATGAGAAACATTGTACTTCTCATGAGTGGGAAGGAACTTCTTAATGAGGTTAATAAGAAAGAGGACACACAATTTTTTGTGGTTGGAAAAACTAAAATTGTTTTGACCAGTACAAGAGTGGATGATTTGCCAGAGGAAATCCAGAAGTTGCTGGAAGAGTTTGTTGATATAGTAGTGGATGAACTACCTTGTCCGTTGCCATTGATCAGAAGTATAAGTCATCACATTGATCTTATACCTGGATCTAGTTTACCAAACAAAGCAGCGTACAGGTTGATGTCGTAGGAAAATGAAGAATTCAAGAGACAAGTCCAAGACTTAATGGACAAAGGATTGGTTAGAGAAATCTTGAGTCCATGCATTGTTCCAACAGTGCTTAGCCCGAAGAAAGATGGAGGTTGGAGGATGTGTACAGACTCAAGGGAAATCAATAACATTACCATCAGATATAGATTTCCATTGCCAAGGATGGATGACTTGATGGATTGCTTTAGTGGAGCAAGATTCTTTTCAAAAATTGATCTGAAAAGCGGGCATCATCAAATTCACATGAGAGAAGGTGATGAATGGAAGACAACATTCAAGATGAATGAAGGGATGTATGAATGGCTTGTTATTCCATTTGTCTTAACAAATGCACCTAGTACTTTCATGAGATTGAAGAATGAAGTCCTGAAGGAGTTCATCGGGAAATTTTTCATTGTATATCTTGATGATATATTGATTTTCATCAAGACAGAAGAAGAACACTTGAAACATTTAGCTACAATGATGAGGAGATTACAACAAGAGAAATTGTTGATTAATATGAAGAAATTGTCATTTATGAGGACATAACTCATTTATTTGGGTTTTGTTATCTCTGTAAATGAGTTGAAGATGGATCTGGAGAAGGTGGATGCAATTAAGAATTGGCCATCACCGAAAGGTGTATTTGAATTTTGAAGCTTCCATGGTTTAGCTAGTTTCTACAAGAAATTCATCCGAAATTTCAGTGGGATTAGCACAACAATGATGGATATGGTGAAGAAAAGACACAAATCTTTTCATTGGACAGAGGAAGCAGAGAAACGTTTCAACCTGTTGAAGAAGAAGATCATGGAGCAACCAATTCTGGTGTTTCCAGACTTTAGCAAGACGTTCCAGGTCAAGTGTAACACAAGTGGACTTGCAATTGGAGCGGTCTTGAGCCAAGACAACAAGCCATTCGCATACTTCAGTGAGAAGTTGAATGAATCAAAGATTAAATACTCAACATATGACAAAGAATTCTATGTTGTCATACAAGTGTTGAAGAAATGGAGACATTATTTAGTTCCTAAGGAGTTTGTTTTGTATAGCGATAATCACGCTTTGCAATTCATGACTCAACAGAACAAGTTGAACCAAAAGCATGCTAAATGGGTTGAATACATGCAGAATTTTAATTTTGTAACTAAGCATATTTTTGGAACTGCTAACAAAGTTGTTGATTCTTTGAGCAGAAAATGTTTTCTTATGCAAGAATTCAGAGTCAAAACTTTGGGTTTTGATGACCTCACAGAAATGTACAGGGATGACCTAGATTTTAAGGAAGCGTATGAGATTCCAATTCTTAGGGACAGAAGCCAGTGGACTGAATATATGATCCAGGATGGACTATTATTCGAGGGAAATCAATTATGTATTCCAAAATGCTCCATGAGGGAGAATATGCTGAAGGAAAAACATAGTGGAGGATTGCCCGGACATTTTGGTCATGAAAAAACGTTCTCAAAGTTGAATGGCACATATTTTTGGCTAGGGATGAGGACAAATGTTAAGAAATTTGTGGACAGATGTAGGATTTGTCAACACACAAAAGGAAGAAGGCAGAACACGAGGTTATATCAACCATTACCCATACCAAAGAGGCCATGGGACGTAGTGAGCATGGATTTCATATTGGGACTACCAAGGACACAAAGAGGATGTGATTCAATCTTTGTGGTAGTCGACAAATTTTCAAAGATGGCACATTTTATACCATGCCAGAAAACCAATGACACAACTCATATTGCGAACCTGTTTTTCAAACAAGTCATCAGACTTCACGGCTTGCCAAGGAGTATAGTTTCAGATCGAGATACCAAGTTCGTGGGACATTTCTGGAGGACTTTATGGAAGAATCTAGGGAAAATTTTGTCTTTTAGCTCAGCTTATCATCCTCAGACGGATGGGCAGACAGAAGTTGTAAACAAAAGCTTGGGATATTTACTGAGGATCCTAGTGACTGAACACCATAGTCAGTGGGATCACATTCTGCCACAAGCGGAATTTGCTTATAATGATTCGATCAATAGAAGCACAGGGTAGAGTCCATTTCAAATTGTATATGGAATGCAGCCAAGGGGAGTTTCTGAATTGAAAGGTTTGGAACACAATGAATTCAGAAGTGCTAGTGCAGAGGATTTTGCAGAAGTGATGAAGGAACTTCACAGTCAAATCAAGAAGCAATTGCAGAATTCAAATCAGGAGTATAAGCACATAGCAGATCAACACAGACGAGAACTTGAATTTGAAGTTGGTGATCTAATTATTGCACATCTGAGGAAGGAAAGATTCCCAAGGTGAACATATAACAAACTGAAAATGAAAAAGATTGGATTATGCAGAGTCATGAAGAAATTTGGGGCAAACGCATATGAGATTGAATTACCCGATGGGATTAAAATTTCACCGATATCCAATGTTGAGGATGTGTACCGTTATAGAGCTGAAGAAATAGGATCAGAGGATGAACAGACAGAGGTTCAGTGGACCAAACAAATGCCTATAGCTGAAAAGCCACAGATGGAAAGAATAATTGACAAGAGAGTCAGCAGGAAGACTAGAAGAAAAGAGTATTTTAAATACTTGGTCAAATGGAAGGGACATCCAGTTGAAGATGTCAGCTGGGAAGATGAAGTAGAAATTCAGAAGCATGGACAGACCATGCAAGAGCTCATCAATAGGAGTTCATGAAACTTTTCAAGGGAGGGAGTATGATGCAGGAGCATCGTAATGCAGTCAAGTGAGCATGGAGGCAAAAGACAACTGGAAAGTGCAACACGCATTTTTCACATTCAAAAATGTTTTGAAAGTTTAAGAGAATGGATATTAATGTAGTATTTAGGAAGGTGGCATACTTTCATTTATATCTTGGAGGTTGTAAATAGATCTTGAGTTATTTCTCTCATCTGTAAAACATTAAGGCATTTATGCATAATTAATGAAAGTAGGTAGATTTGAATGTTAGATTAGATAGTTTAGAGGGCAGGAGGGAAAACGGATATAGATGCCCTCATTCTTGTATTATTGTAGTATTATTAGCATAGCACAGAAGAGAGAGCTACAAAGAGAGAGTTGTATAAAAGAGCCCATGTACAGAAGCTTTGAATTAATATAAGGAGCTTTGAATCAGATTCATGGTGTTATGATGTTTTGTTTATACATGGTGAATGGTATGCTCATGGTTGCTTATTCTCTCTATTATGCATTTACTTTAATACTATGTGTGTGTATGAATTTATGTTGAATGTTTGAAGTCTGAGAGAGAAAGAGAATGAGTTTCAATTATTTCTCTTCCTGAGTGAGAGTTCCTGCAAGGAGTGTAGTGAAACGTCTGCAAGGTGTGCATTGACAAGGATTTTAGATTTTATCTCTGGAAGCTCAGGAGGGATACCGTTGTTCTCATTCCAATAGAAGTGCAAGTGAAGCACAGAAGTCGTGCAAGGAGTGCGTAGGCTGGTTGAAAGCTTAGAACTTATCAACCAAGGGGAGATTTGAAGGACTACAGTTGCAAAAGGTGCACAGAGTCAAGAAATCAAATACTTAGAAGTATTTGAAAGAGTGTCGCAAGGAGTGCATGCAGGAGTCCCTTTAGAGACTTGAGGTTAAAAGTTAAAACTCAGAAGGGATAACACCTTTGAACACTTCAAAGGTGGATGAAGATTGAAATACTTCGAAGGGAGATGAGGGTCGAAGTCACCCAACAGAAGTAAAGTTCATAAGGAAGAACCTTGATTTATTTCGCAGAAGTTGTCCTGGAGCAAGGAGAGGTCAAAATTCTCTATGGAGAATTTGTGAAACCATGAGGACTGTAGGATCCAGAGAAGTTGCAGGGTGGTTAGAGGCAAGCGAACTCATCACTCTAGGATCCAGAATCAACACGGACCATTGATCGTGATTTGAACAAGCTGTCAGGTCATTTCGGCATTTCGAGGATCCTGACAACAAGAAGTTGAGCACAGTGGAATGAAAGTCCTGAAGTCGCGAGTTGCGATAGGAGTTGGATTGGATTTTTGGGATTTCATCACTTCGAGTGTTAGGAAATGGAGGAGGCAGTGCCTTGGGATCGAGAGTCTAGAAAAATCAAGAAGAGTGACAGGTGGAAGGAGTCCACGACAGAGAAAGAATGTGGTTGAGTGGACAGGCGTGTGTCCTCATCAAATAGGAGGAGTCAATCCTTGTTGACTATTTGGGGGTTCGGAGGTCGACGAACTAGGAGCCTTGCATCCAGATTCGCGAAATCGCGAAGTCCGAAATTCTGAATTGGCTTAAGGTTCTGTGAGAAGCCAGCCTTTGCTGAATACATTTTGAAGAATCAACATTTCAGGTTTCGGCGAGTTCAAGAGTCGAAAACTTGACAACGGGAAGCACGATATTTTGAAACCTGAAAGCCCGAACTAGTGAAGGGTGTGACGCTATTGTGGTCAAGGAGACTTGGGTGACACCTGGTGTTTGATCACGCGGGAACACTCATAAGGACCTGTGGAGGAACACTACGTGTCCCTGTGGGGAACAGGAAGAGTCAATCAAACTCAAGGGCAGATTAGAACGATCCTGCGCAGACCTCAACTCAAGGGTTCGGGGGTTTGCGTCATCTCTCCACCACATTCCTTATACTCCAATCTCCCGGAGCCCCGGAGTCTAGAAGCCCTGAAGTGGCTCCACTTTTAAACCATTCTGCATTATTTAATATTTAAAAAGAGTTGGCTTCATTCACATGTAACCATTTTAATAAACCTTAAAATAATATAATATAATATATTATATTCCTCCAAAATTACGCCGAGGTTTTAAATTCTCCAATATTATATTTAATAATTGAAAAGAGAGAGAGTATTATACGGGTCAATCTCCTTCATCTCTTTCCACGCAACTCTTCATTCTCAATTAAATCAGGGTTTCAGAGTCCTGAAGGGGACCCACTTGTAACTACATTGTGGTTTAAATACAATGCCATATTTTGGATTATAATATAATATATATTGTAATAAAGGTATATTATATTGAATTATGTTAATTGATCACATTAAATACAATAATTTAATTAATTGTATTTCTTACCTTTACAACCTTGGGTAAGGAAGGAAAGGGTTCGTGCATTTGGCGACTTTCACTCATGGAATCCCATCAGCCAAACATCCCAAAGACCCATAGCTATGAACTCTCGAAGTTACAAAGACCACAAGATGGTTAAAGAATTTGGTCACCACTTATTACCTGGTATGTTTGACATTAAAATAATAATAATAATTATATTCTCTTTGGTCTCAGGTCTTCTACGCTCCACGAACTTTAACCTCCATTTTCAGAATAAAATAATAATAATATGTATATAGACATACATCTACATATATTTCTATATATGTGCATGGTTATATTACCTGGAGAATTTAAATGAAATTATTTTCTCTTACTGGAAAACAAGAAAAGGAGAAATATAAATTTCTAGTATTTATGAAGGGATTTAATAAAAGTTTATATTCCAAGGAAATTTCTCCATTCTGGAAATTAAAAATATAATTAAAATCTCTCCCTTCTTGTGGGTAAATTAGTAAATTTTTCTTCCTTATTACAGTGCTTTACTACTCCTAATAAATTTAAGGAAATTGGTCGTAAGACAAAGATTTACCTCCATAGTAAAATTTAGTATTTCTACCAAGATTTACTGCCTACCGAAATTTAAGGGGATTCTTCCCAAATTTAGGAGATTTAACACAATTTTAACATAAATTTTTATTTATACCCCAAATAGAATTTTCAGAACTTTTTTATTTTAATTCAATTAGGAAAATTTCATGTTTATATTCTAATTATTTTTCCTCAATAATCATTTATAAGAACTTTTAATGTTTTCCCATATTTGAGATTATTTCCTAAAGTCCACAAAGATCTGATATCCTCTAACTTTTC